>BJKM01000581.1:0-120000 GCA_015082035.1 Chaenogobius annularis | reverse complement strand
GCTGTGTCCCTCCATTCTAAAGCCTCACTGCGTCACATTTCAGCCAATTAATATCTAAGGGGACGATTGGAGAAGAGAGAACGCAGACTCAAAAAGCACTGTATTTCCACTGATGCTAACGTTAGCAACAGCTGTTTCCTGTTTGTCGCCGCACGGCACTCGCTTTGTCAAGAGCCAAAATCTGATATTTCCAGGTCATAATGAGTCTAACATGATCCAAAGCCAAAGCATTCCATAAAGAGAGGTTCAAACGCGGCGTTGAGGCTTTGCACAGAAGTCAAAGAAATGAGGCAAAACTGTTCCTGTGAACACTAGCTTTAGCCACGCCCCTCACACACACACACACACACACACACTTGGAATGACTAAACTTCTTTTTGCGACTCGCTCAGATCGACCTCAGGATTAGAAAGTGTCACTCATTTTTGCTTTTCTGTCGCTCTTAGTCCGGATTTTGTCGCTTTATGTCATATTTTTGTCCCTTTTTTTTTGCGTTTCTGTTCCTTTCAGCACATTTCACAGCCGCTCAAACTTACTAAGCGGTTTTGGTCTGTTTATTGGCTGTAAAGTCACGCAGTGGAGCTTTAATTGCCACCCTTTACACTAGCTCCTCCTGTTATTACGATATAGTTTTATTAGTGTGTTTTCTTACACTCCAAAACTCTACAAGAAAGGTATCAGTCGTATGTGTCGCTCATGATCCGTGTTGGACGCTCGCGTTCATTGTGTAAAAAACCTGTTGTTTGTGTGTTTTTGTGCAGCTGGAGCTGAAAGTGTCTTCAGGGCGAGAGAGACTTTGAGCAGATCTCGAAAACCATCCGCAAAGAAGTGTCGCGCTTCGAGGTGAGACTGTTACAGCGACACACGGAGATGTGACCTGACCCGACCCGGACCTGACCCGGACTTGACTCAAACCCGACCCGGACCTGACCCGGACTTGACTCAAACCCGACCCGGACCTGACCCGGACCTGACCCGGACTTGACTCAAACCCGACCCGGACCCAACTCAAAACCGACCCGACCCGGACTTCACTCGACCCGGACTTCACTCAAACCCGACTCAGACCCGACTCTGACCCGACTCAAACCCGACCCAGATTTGACTCGGACCTGACTGACTCGGACCTGACTCTGACCCGACCCGGATTTGACTCGGACCTGACCCAGACATGACTCGGACCTAACTCGAACCCGACCCGGACCGGACCCGGACCGGACCCGGACCGACTCGGACTTGATTTGGACCCGACTCGGACCTGACTCGTGGGCTTGGATATTGAACTAGAACTGCATAAACACAAAACTTAACAGACTAAACAAAGACTAAATTAAGACTTAATAAAGAAAGAAAGACTAAAATCTACTTTTCAAAACATTTTATTTCTAAAACTGTAAATTTCCGTCTGAAGAACTTTGTGCTGTGATATTTACTTTATTGTGAGGTCCGTGTTAAAGTATCACATCACATCATATCGACAACGCCGTGTTTGACTAATTATTCTAAATCAGATTATGACGTGATCTTTTGCTCTCATAATCTGGTTTGTGTTAAAAGTCTAAACAGAACTGAACGTGTGTTTTGTGTTTGCAGAAGGAGCGAGTGAAGGACTTTAAAGAGACCATCATCAGGTACTTGGAGAGTCTTCTGCACTCGCAACAACAGGTCAGACCCCCGCGCACGCCGTCGTTTGAACGCACGCCGCCGTTTACACACGCATGACTACGTTTAAACACGCACGCCGTTAAATTTCACATTAAAGCACATCACTGAAAACAAATGTCAGTGTGAAGCATGTGACCCAGGTCTTTAAATAAAACCAATATTTGGGCGTGTTGTTTCTTAAATAAAACCATATTTGGGCGTGTTCTTAAATAAAACCATATTTGGGCGTGCTCTTAAATAAAACCATATTTGGGCGTGTTCTTTCTTTATATAAAACCATATTTGGGCGTTCTTTCTTATATATAAAACCATATTTGGGCGTTCTTTCTTATATAAAACCATATTTGGGCGTATTCTTCTGTTCCAGATGATTAAATACTGGGAGGCCTTTTTACCTGAAGCTAAGGCCATCTCATAGACTACACTACCCATGATGCACCTGCTGTGGGTTTCACAGGAGAAGAAAACCAGCGCCGCTTCAAAACTACAACCTCACCCTGAGGAACTCCATTACCCACAATCCCCGGCACAGCTGCAGTGTCCTGCCGTGGAGCAGCCTCTGATTGTAAAGCTTTTTTCCGTCTCCAACATTAGGTGTGTTTAGATCCAGAATACACGCCTCCCTCTGCCACGCCTCCCTCTGCCACGCCTCCAGCCAAACCCAGACAGAACTGTGCTATCAGATGTCTTTATTTCGTCATCATTTCAAGCTAAATTCAGCAAAAATCTGTTTCTCCCTGAGAGATTTGTTTTCCTTGTAAACGTTTTGATACAGACAGCCCATGTGACGCACCATGTGACAGACCTCCTCTTTTAAGCAGTTAAGGAGGTGATTTTTGTTAAAAAAAAACAGACTTCCTCGTCTCT
Source organism: Chaenogobius annularis (assembly GCA_015082035.1). Lineage (NCBI taxonomy): Eukaryota > Metazoa > Chordata > Actinopteri > Gobiiformes > Gobiidae > Chaenogobius > Chaenogobius annularis. Next base: position 117,468 of record BJKM01000581.1, on the reverse strand, counting down.
TTCTCTCGCCTTTTTTTTTTTTTTTACGGTATAGCGTAAAACACATACTTTGAAGATGTGCAACTCCAGTAGGTGGCGGTAAATGCACCTTTTCAGTTTGCTGCCAACTGCCGTTAAAAGTAACACAACAACAACAACAACAACAGACTCCCTCTTTAACTTTACTCAGCGCAGGATAAATATCAGAGTTCTCAGACTTGATCCATAGATTGAGAATCACTCTTAGATGAGCGTCTCCAGATGAGACGTGCCTGTTGCTGATTGGCTGTTCCACCTGTCAGTCACGCTCACTCGAACTCTGGGAGATTAACACAGTGACCAGACCGACCACACCTAATGCCCAACAAACACACACACACTCATCTAAAACACACGCACGCACTTAAAAAACACACACACACACAAATGTACATCTAAAACACACACACAGGAAGAAAGGCCGCCAATCAGAGGCCACGCCGTGTAAAACTACATCACGTTCTGATTTATGTTTGTTCTGTTGTTTTTATTGACATGTTTTTGTTGCTAATGATCGAAGAGAGAAGGCAACACACATGCACACACATGCACACACACTTACACGCTCACACACACACACACACACACAGCTCCTGCTTCGTCCTCTTTGAGTCAAGCCAAAAGAACGGATTCATTCGCTCAGATTCAGTCACAAGATTCCAGAGGAATGTGACGAGTCTTAAATCTGGAAAACAAAGTACAGGGAATTTTAAAAAACACTTTCATTTTTGTCTTTAGATTTAGAATCTTCTTTGTCCAAACCTTCAGTGTGAACAATCAGATCTGTTTACGTCGGTAATATGATCACTACATCTGTCGGTAATCCGATCACTCCAGCTGTCGGTAATCCGATCTCTCCAGCTGTCGGTAATCCGATCTCTCCAGCTGTCGGTAATCCGATCTCTCCAGCTGTCGGTAATCCGATCACTCCAGCTGTCGGTAATCCGATCACTCCAGCTGTCGGTAATCCGATCACTCCAGCTGTCGGTAATCCGATCACTCCAGCTGTCGGTAATCCGATCTCTCCAGCTGTCGGTAATCTGATCAGATGTTTGGTCTCCATGGAAATGACTCATGATGACGTCTTGATTGATGTAGTTTGTCTCAAAGAGCACCCATTACCCATGATCCTTTGCGCTCCTTTTACAAATGGTTTTATTATTTATTGATTATATCCTGTTGATCAGTGAACGCTTTAAACTTGATTTTTTTATTTTTCACAAATGGAACTGGGGGGAGTCTTCTGTGACTGGATTTGTCTTGATAATGATGTGAATTCTGAATTTTGTTTGTTAAAATTGTTAAATGTCTTTTTTTTTCTTTTTTTTTTTTGCCCTTTTGTCATTTTAAATAAAGCTTTACTTTGATTTTTTTTAAACACATTCCTGAAGTGAAAAAGTTGAATAAAAGAATCTATCAACCGAGTTTGGGGTCTTTTTACCTAAAGGCGTAGACCCGGGCGTAGACCCGGGCGTAGACCCGGGCGTAGACCCGGGCGTAGACCCGGGCAGTTGGATTAAATTGATTTTACTCTATATTACTAAAGCATAACTGCACCTTTTTTATACGCTTTAGTAAAACATTGATTCAGGTTCACATTTGTCATTCTTAATACATTTTGTTCTTTATGAATAGTCTTTGTTTATGCTTTATCAACACTGGTAGAACTTTATAATTGCACTTTTATCAAACTTGACAATACAATGTTTTAGTGAATAGAAGAAGTGCAGTTTTTGAGGATCTGAGCTGCAGCGAATGATTATTTTAGTGTTCGACGTCAAATGATTATTTCTATTGAACTTTGAGTCTTTTTATCCAAATAAAGGTGTAAATCTGTGACGTTCTAGAGAATGTTACTGTGAGAAAATGCTTTTGTTCTCCCTCAACCTCTAATCTCGAAAATATCCTCATAACCAGCTATGTTCTTCATTAACCAAACATGGCATTTTAAAGAGTTAGTCCGGTTTTAGAGCAAGGCATAGAACTATCACAGCCAAAGTTATGAATAACCTTTACGTTGGCCAATCAGAAAGAACGTGCTGCTTTTTGATTCTTAGAGCTTTGACTTCTCTTGGATCGTCTGGATGTTGTTCGGTTTGATACAAATTCTAAAAAGTGGTTTTCTGTTTACCTCATGGTGTTGAAAAGTAAATGTAGATTTTATTATATTATCATACACTGAAAGACGTTAATAAATGTCTTGTAGTGCCATCACCATTCCAAGAGTGGGCGCTACATACTAAATATGTAAAGAAGCCGTTCACATGAGGGTGTTTTTCACATGAGGGTGTTTCTCAAGGTTCCGTGCTTGGACCACTTCAATTTACAATTTACATTAACTCAATTGGTCTTAATCTAAAACACAGTAGCCACTCTTTATGTTAGAGCGCCTCCTGCTGTACAAGTGATTCAAAATATTCAAGTGGATTTTCACTAACCATAAGATGAATTCTCTTGGTTTTTGTGAGTTCACAAACTCTTGAGAATCCATCTTGTCCGTCTCCTGCTGATTTGTTTGCTCCTCACCAGTGGTTTAACAGGTCAATCACAGAGCTGCATTGTAGTTTAGGCAGAAGCCAAAACAACTGACCCAAATACGGACTATTTAGTTTGTCACAAGCATGCGCACAATGCCACTTTGTACATTTGTGGAAGAGAAAGAGACTTTTCTGAACTCTGGAATGAACACAATTGAGATGTTTCGGCTTCTTCTGCTGCTGTGACGCTTCGACCAATCAGAAGTATTTTTTTAACGTCCTGACGGCTTTTGGAGCGAGTTCTCAGATTGATTAATATGAAGAACTCGATTCAGACACAGATCAGTCTGTGAGCAGGTTAGATTTACATTCATCCAACAAAACTGGGTTCATTTTATTTTATTGATGAATCCAAAAAGCTCCAGTAACACAAAAAGCATCTATTCTTAGACTCAATGGTCATGTGATTGAACAATCTCAAAGATTTTATTTTTTAAATGACCCGATCTCTAGTCTTGCTCTTATGTTTTTTTCCCCCTCTCTCTTTTCTTTCTATTAGAAAAAAATTATATATTTTTTGAAAAAAAAAGTGTTATAAAGTCTACCAATAAATAAAGAATAACCCACAGTGAGGATTTGAACCCTGTGATTTTGCAAGTTCTCCCACTTACAAATGATGGAGTCTGAAATGTTCATCGTCGGTGCATTTCCACAGAATCTGGAAATCCCATTGTATGATTTTTAAATAATTTATTTGTATGTTATTGCTGTAAATAAGTATTTGAACACCTGCCAATCATTAAGAAGTCTGTCTCTCAACGACCTGTTTGTCTGCCTTTAAAAAGTTCACCTCTACCCCACTTATTAATCTAAATGAGTTGCACCTGTTTGAGCTTGTTAGCTGCGTAAAGACCCCTGTCCACCCCACAATCAGTCAGACTCCGCCTACTACCATGGGCAAGACCAATGAACTGTCAAAAGTCACCAGAGACTAGACTGTAGACCTTCACAAGGCTGGAAAGGGCTACAGGCGATTGGCAAGCAGCTTAATTAATAAATCAGACAGAACAGTGTGAAATGGGGATGAGTCTGTGGAAGGACATACAGCAAACTCTCAAGGATTTGAACTCTGGACTCTGCAGTCTGCTCACATGGAGCGTACATGTGCTGTCCACTCCACCACCGAGCGGCACGGGAACAGCTCCATGGAAACCCGCAGGAGGAGGCTCTCAGGACAAGTACGAGTCAGGTTTGTGGAGCTGCAGCCGCTCACAATGAAGACACAGGCTTTTATTTTAGTTTTTCCATGAAAATGTTGCGTACTGTGCCTTTAAAGTACATGTTTAAATAGATACGTAAATACTTTTGCTTATTTATGTGATACTTTTACTTTTCTGTTGTTTTTTGCTCTGTGGGTGTTAAAGTCTTATATTTTCAAGTAAAACTTCAGCAATGAAACAATGGTAAATATTTAAGAAGCCAAGATTCTTTCGATCAATTGTTTCGATTTGTTAAAAACACGACATTTAAACTGTTTCAAGTGTTTAAAGAAAAAACACACAAAAAACGTTCACTGCAAAATCAGGGACTGAAATTAAAAATAGAAAAACATCCAAAGTGGAGCAAAGTCGAGTTCTTCCATGTTTCAGATGCTGCAGACTCTGGAGGCTCTGTGCGGGTGAGGAGGGGGGAGACGGGGGGAGCCAAAGGGGGAGGAGGAGGTTAATTTGAGCCGTATCTGAGATCGGTGGTCCGGCCCGAGTCGGTGTGGTCCGATAACGCTCACATATTCATCATATCAGAGTTACAGTGGCACCGAAGCCACGCAGATAAGGCCCTAATACAAGAGTGTGCGTGTTCAGCCATTACTCCTGACTGTCAGGGGAGGGGGAGGTGGGGAGGTGGGGAGGGGATGGAGAGGTGGGAGGAGGGAGAGAAGGAGGGGAGGAGGAGGGTTTACACACATAAAGAAGACAGTTGGATGGGAACGAGCGGAGGAAAAGAGGAAACGAGAAAAAGAAGAGTAAGAGACAGAGAGTGAGAGGATGGGGGAGAGGATGAAGAAGGAGAAAAAGAAGGTAGAGTGGGAGGAAGATGAATCAGAAAGTGGAGGAAAAGAGTGAGAGATGGGGATGAGAGAGGGAGGGAAAGGGGAAAAGAGTAGGAGGAGAGACAAAGGTAAAAGAGAGAATGAGAGGAGGAAGTGAGAAAGAGGAGGGAGAGTGAGGGGGAGAAAAAAGAGGAAAGGAAGGAGGAGAGAGAGAAGATGAAAAAAAAGGAGTAAGAGAGAGTAGGTAATTAAAGGAGAGGAAAGAAGGTTGTAGGACGAAGGAGATGAAGAGAAAGTAAAGGGTGAATGGAAAGGAAAAGAGGGAGGGAGAGAGAGAAGAGGGAGTGAAGAAAAATGAGAGGAGAAAGAGGAGAGGAAATAGAGAGAGAGAGGGAGAGAGAGGGAGAGAGAGAGGAGAGGGAGGGAGAGAGGGAGGGAGAGAGAGGAGGAGAGAGGAAGAGGGAGGAAGAGGAGGGAGAGAGAGGGAGAGAAGGAAGAGGGAGGAAGAGGGAGGAGAGAGAGATAGGGAGAGAGAGGAAGAGGGAGGAAGAGGGAGGGAGAGAGAGGGAGAGAGAGGGAGAGGGGGAGGGTGAGAGGAGTGATAACCGGAGCGAGGAAGGATGAATGCGAGTGGGAGGAGCCGTGCTGGAGAAACGGTAATGCGGTCGTTTGTCACGCGGTGGGCGACAGCGAGCTAACGGCTAATCCCGGCCGCCGCGACTTCATTTTGTGTCCGAGAAACCGAACGCTTCGTCTGAAGTTCGGGCCGAGAACCAGAGTGAGAGCGGGAGTGTCACGAGGAGCGGGCGGAGCTCCAACGGATGCACTCTCTCTCCCCACAAGCTCTGCGTGTGTTTCAGTCCAAACAAACGTTAGCGTTAGAGAAACGCTACTTTTTAATAACGATGTTAAAGTTTTTAAACGATTAATCAGAATAATTGTAACATTTTCTTTAAAAAAAAAAATGTTCCCCCTATATATACATATATATATATATATATATATTTAAAAATATTTATTTGTTATTATTAGTTTTATTTTTATTAACGTATAGACACAAGACAAAGAACAATAACAAGACCAGGGAAAAAAGACTTGAACGTTCACAAGCAGACATCCACCAAAAACAGAACAAAAAGTTTAAAAATGTTCTTTCGTCATGAGCGGGGGAGAGAGAATGCATCTGTTTGAGTTACACATATTCCGTCTGTTTCTCCCATAAACGTGACATTCACGTTCTTTTTCAACTTTGTCTTTGCTCTTGCACTTTTACTCTGACACATTTCATCACAATGTAAATTTGAGCTGATTATTGTGATTAATCGTTTAAAATCGTTATTAAAAAGTAGTATTTGTCTGATGTTCACGTTTGTCTGGACTAAAACACACAGACATTATTAAATCAACATTTCAAAAATACATTATTCTGTTTCTGATTTTCATAAATTTTTCTTAAGTGTTCCAGTTTGAAGGAAATTGCATCTGTTTTGTTCAGATTTTCCTTCAAAACTATAACGACTTAAGCCTAACATGGGCCAACCGCAGCCATGTGCCATGTGACTCTCAAACGTCCTCGAAACATTCAGGACTAAACATGTCACTTCATTTAATATAATCGTAGAGTGAGTGCCCAAATTGATACATACATTTGTAAAATTGACATGAACAGAAACAGAAACATTAGAAAATCGACCCAATGGCATCGGAAAAGTTGTGAGTAGAATCCTTTAATGTTAACGGCATGAATCAAAGAATTGCAAATATTAACAAAAATAAGAAAATAAAAAATAGACATTATATATTTACAACAGACACATTTAAGTGACATCGAACATCAAAAACTAACCAAATGTTATAAAAATCATACTATTCATTGCAAACATAGAAGGGGAGTTTCAATACTGATTTCAAACCAAATAGTTTTTGAACAGAGTTTTGAATGTAAAGACAAAGAAGGAAGATATGTACTGGTTAAAGGTACTATTACTGGAAAGGGTTTTACTCTGCTGAAAGTGTATGCTCCACCAGGGGGCGATATCACCTTCTACACAGATATTATGGACCTGATTGTAAACCACTCTGAGGGAACACTAATTTGTGGCGGCGAATGGAACCTTCACACTCAGCCTACATTAGACATGTCGAACTCAAGAGGCGCTGGAGGAACAATTAACAAGACGTTCTGTAAATGAAAAAAGAATATAGGACTGATTGACATATGGAAGGAAATGAACCCTAGGGCACGCCATTTTTCAAATCCACTCTATTCTATACACTCTATTCCAGAATAGACTACATTTTTGTTCTCAATAAAGACAGATCTAAAATCACTGAAGCAGATATAGGCACAATAGACCTAAGGGATCATGCTCCTATCTACATCTCAGTAGATTTGGAGGAAAACACTTTGGAGGTTCAATGCCAGCCTGCTTAATGACCCTTTGTTTAAGGAAAAAAATGTAAGACTTATCTGGAGGAACATGATACAGGGGAAACTTCCCCGCCCATCCTTTGGGATGCTTCTAAAGCAAAGCAGTCTTGAGAGGACAAATTATAGCCATAGCCTCCGAAAAAAAGAAACAAAGGGGGGAAAAGCTAAATGAACTGCAAGAAAAACTCAAACTGCTGTAGGTAAATCATGCCAAGAAGAAGAATCCTCAAATGCTACAAGAAATTAAAAAGATAGGAGGAGAAATGAATGATCTGACTTCACAGGAAATAGTTAAGAAAATGCTCTTTACCAAACAAAGATATTATGAGAGTGGATCAATATTTTCTAAATTACTATCTTGGAAAATTAGAAAACAACAAGCTAAAAGAACATTTTTTTAAATACGGGGCAGGCAAAATGATCTTAACTAAACAAGACCAAATCCAATCAGTATTTGAATCCTTTAATAAAAAACTGTTTCTAAAAAAGGATAAAGAAGATGATATAAATTCCTTTTTGGACACCCTCAATTTGCCTGTTATGTCAGAAGAACAAAATAAAAAATTAGGAGCTGAAATGACAGTTTTGGAAATACAATCAAAAGATTAAAGAACAATAAATCTCCAGGAGCAATGGGTTCCCCTCAGAGTGGTAAAAAGCTCTAAAGACACACTTACTCCTTTCCTTTTGACAACTTTTAACTGGGCACGTAAAGAAAACACTGATCCTCTGAGTTGGAAAGAGGCCATCATATCCATGATACCAAAAGAGGGGAAGGACCGACTTGACTGTGCCTCATATAGACCCTTTTCTATTCTGAAAAAGGTAATGACCATTATAACCCTCTGACTGAAATATTTATTAAAGCTCATAAATCAGAACAATCTGGACAACCGCGCTAATAATTATATAAAAAACAAATGGAGAAGAGGGAAAGAGAGGGTATTTTAATTCTGACATGTGGAGAGTGGGAAAGTCTGTGTACATCTCACCTCAAAATCACATGTGTCATGTTTCTTCATAACTCCAGGTCAAAGTGCTCATTATTCACACGGAAATGCAACTGTTGGAGAAACAGCACCACCAGGAGGCAAACCACTATAACGTGTTCTGGGACTGTCCTGTTACTCAAAGATACTGGACTGACATTAACAAGATTATTTATGGCATCATCATCCCACTCAATTTCAGAACTAACTATGATTTTGGGCCTCAAAACTCCCACAATGGACTTAATAAATGGATACCTCTGGAACATTCTTCTGGCTGCAGGAACATGGGGCTGCTTTTCTGTCAGTGCCTACTACTGAGTCTGGTCCAAATCCGGTCTAAACCCGGTCTAAACCCGGTCCAAACCCGGTCCAAACCCGGTCTAAACCTGGTCTACGGAGGGTGAGGTGAGTGACAATGTAAAGGACACAAAAGGCCGGACTAAGCCTTTTGGTCCTGGTCTCGTGGGAGGTCCAAAGGTCGAGAGGATCTGAATAATCTTTATCTGTCGACAGCAACAAGATCAATGTTGTTTTAAAACAGCTCCTTAAAAAACATCGCCTGTCCAAAGTGTCTCCTGTCAGACGGAAGACAAGAGAGGGGAGAGGGGGGGAGAGAGAGGGCGAGAAAGAGATGAGAGGAGAGAGAAGAGAGGAGGGAGAAGGAGAGAGAGAAGAGAGAGGAGAGGGAGAGGGGAGAGAGAGGAGGGAGAGGAGAGAGGAGGGAGGAGAGGAGGGAGAGGAGAGAGAGGGTGATAGAGGAGAGAGAGAAGGGGAGAGGGGAGACGAGAGAGAAGAGGGAGCAGAGAGAAGGAGAGAGAGGGGAGAGATAAGGGGAGAGGAGAGAGAAGATGGAGGAGAAAGAAGGGGAGATAAGGGGAGGAGAGAGTATGAAATGTACAATGAAAGCAAACATAATAAGACACCTCTCGATTATGCTGTTTTTTCAAACGGGCCGTTAGTGAGACGAGGGGGCGGAGCCTGGTTAGTGAGACGAGGGGGCGGAGCCTCCAGACTTCAGCTTCACATTCTGTTTATAACTGTTTGTTTTACTTTCCGAGGAACATCTCAAAGGATCTGTGGGACCTGGCCCTGGTCCAGTCCTGCTCCTGTCTCAGTCCTGGTCCAGTCCTGGTCCAGCCTCAGTTTCCTGCTCTCTGATTGGCTGGTCCTCACACATATTTTTGATCTCAGTGTGAGTTTTTCTTCGTTTCTCGGTGAGTGACGTTTGAAGCTCGATCGATGAAGCGTTTGCATAAAGTCATGAATCCAAGACCAGGGATTGGACAAGGACTAAATCAGGACTGGACCAGGACTGGACCAGGACTGGACCAGGAATGGACCAGGACTGGACCAGGACTAAACCAAGACTTTTGTTGAACGGTTGTAAATGTGTCAAAAGGCACAAACACACAGGTCTTGATAGAAATCAATCAATCAATATTTGTTCCTAAATCACACTTACAACTTTAAAAGCCCAAAGTGCTGTACAGAAAAGTGCAACAATACATATATACAAACAATTAAAATACACAAAAAGTTAATAAAAATTATTATTTTCTAAACCTGTAGAGGAGCAGCGTCTCTACCCCGAGCTCCTCTGTGTCTCTGAGGGGGCGGGGTCTAAGGACGATACACTCAGAGAGAAAGAGAGACAGAAGTATGAACTGTTGGACTTCATATTGTGATCAAAGATCCTGCCTAAGGGGGCGCCAGAGCGCTGTAAGTCGGACTACAGGAAACTCACGTGTGTGTTTAAGAATGATGACTAATTAGGTCTGTTGCTTTGGTGATAAAGGGTTAGGGATAGAGTTAGTTAGGTTAGTTAAACTGAAATTCAGACACAAGGGGCGCTTTTCCTCTCACAGACACAGGGGGCGCACTTCTTCTCCCAGACACAGGGGCCACTCTTCCTCTCACAGGCACAAGGGGTCGCTCTTCCTCTCACAGACACAGGGGGCGCTCTTCTTCTCCCAGACACAGGGGGCGCTCTTCCTCACACAGACACAGGGGGCACTCTTCCTATCACAGACACAGGGACCGCTCTTCTTCCTCACACAGACACAGGGGGCGCTCTTCCTCACACAGACACAGGGGACGCTCTTCCTCTCACAGGCACAGGGGGTGCACTTCCTCACACAGAAAAAGGGGGCGCTCTTCCTCACACAGACACAGGGGGCGCCTTTGAGAAAACTTCTTTTATGATGCGTTACAAAAATAAACTGATTTGAAAACAGTCCTTTAAAGACCCTGAACCGTCCTGATTCTGATTCTGATCCTGTTCTGGTCCTGGTCCCGGTCCTGGTCCTTCACCTCCCTCCCTCTCTCCTCCTGTGTGAGTTGCAGGAGGACCTAAAGATCCTGGTCCTGGTTTTAGTCCTGGTCCCGGTCCTGGTCCCAGTCCCGGTCCCTGTCCTGGTCCTTCACCTCCCTCTCTCTCTCTCCTCCTGTGTGCTGCAGGAGGATCTAAAGGTCGCGTGTCTCATCTCGTCTTCACCTGAAACTTTGTCCGTCTGAGACAATAAAGAGCCAATCAGCTGTCCGACACAAACGGTTCAGACTTTTCCTCTTTCTCTCGTCTTCAGCCGCATTAGACTTCAGCCAAGTCTGAGTGACAGCTGCAAAGGCCTCATCGATCTGCAGCAGCAGCAACACACACACGCACACACAGGCACACACACACAAACACGCGCACACACACGCGCACACACACACACACACACACACACACACAGGCACAGGCACGCACGCACACACACACAGGCACGCACACACATACACACGCGCATACACGCACACACAAACACACAGGCACGCACACACCCACACACACACATAAACACACTACGGCGTAAGTCGGAGCGGTCATCCATGTCTTTCTTCCCAGCTGCCAGGCGTATATTCCAAAGGTATCCATCCACTGTGTCCATGCAGTGAGTTTGAGGCCCAGAGACATTGTTCCAAACCTGAGTGGGATGGTGGTGCATTGCCTTGTTGCTTTCCGTCCAGTATTTTTGTACAATATGACGGTCCCAAAATGCATAGTAATGGTTTGCCTCCTGGAAACCACAGCCTTGCCGACGTTCAGCCCCTCCCTCTTAATAATGAGCACTATTCTAACAAAATTCCCCCCATACATGGGACTTTGCGGTCCAGTGCATAGACCTTCCCACTCCTCGTCAGTCAAAACAAAATGACCCTCTTCTTCCCATTTAATTTTAATATATTTTCAAGATTGACTGTACAATTCATTTATGCATTTATTACAATACCATTTCTGATTGTCTAATAAATTGGGTCAATGATTCCAAATACAAAGCAAAGAAGAGGGGGGACCAGGCACAGCCCTGCCTCACCCCTCTCTCCAGTCAGTGGATCTGACAAGTGACCATTAATTTTAATTCTTGATGTTGGACCATCGTAAAGAGCCTCAACATTTTTCTCTGGGGCGAACCCGTCACCCTCGGAGCCATGTTTGTAGTCCTGTTGTGTGTGATTTGTATGCATTAGGAGCCATGTTTGTAGTCCTGTTGTGAGTGATTTGTATGCATTCGCAGCCATGTTTGTAGTCCTGTTGTGTGTGATTTGTATGCATTAGGAGCCATGTTTGTAGTCCTGTTGTGTGTGATTTGTATGCATTAGGAGCCATGTTTGTAGTCCTGTTGTGTGTGATTTGTATGCATTAGGAGCAGTGCTGTGATGGAGTCTGAGACCTGAGACTGAGATCGATCCAAGTCCTGCCCTTTAGGACTGTCACCGGGACTCACATCAAGACCAGGACCAAGACCAGGACTGAGGCTAGACCAGGACCAGGTCCAAATGAGGACCATCCTTTTGACTAAATCAGAAAAAAAAACAGACAATCTTTAACACTAAACCAGGTCTACACCAGGCCTAAACCAGGCCTAAACCAGGCCTAAACCAGGCCTAAACCAGGCCTAAACCAGGCGTGGATCAGGAGCCTAACCCACAACCTTGCTCCCGAATGTAAAAGTGTTTTATTTCTGTATCGATCTTCGTGTATAATGCGTTTGGACTCCATTAGCGTCTCTGCGTTTCTGCGTCTCTCGCTGAATCTTAAGTGTTCAGGGAATTAGAACAAACCCAACAACACACGGCAGATTGTTTTCACTTCTCTTAAAGGTTGTTCTGCGCCGAGTTGTGGGTTTGATTCCCCACAGAGCCAGAACACGAGTGCACAGACTGAAAATGAGCCGAGGTCGGAGTAATTCATGTTCACCTGAGGAACTTTGTGAAGAAGTTGTTAGTTCTGTCACATGATAATTAGAAGTTGTAAAAGGTGCAATTGAATAAAAATAATCAAGTTAAACATACAGAAACTGCATCAAAATTCCCCCGTTAAATCAAATATATTAGCTGTTCAGTATAGTGGGGACAGAGAAGCAAACAGAAAAAAATTAGATTTTTCAAAGATTAAAATCATGATTTCTTTATTTTTCTTAACAGTTGGTGGAAAACGAATTCTTCACTTTCTCATTCCGAACCTCCTTAAGCACTTTTCACAACTTTCAGGGCCAGAGCAGTTTAGCGTCACAGTAAAGCTAATAAGCATTAGCATGCTAGCAAACATTAGCATGCTAATGCTAATGCTAATGCCGCTATAATTAGACACAGACATCACTGTGTCTCATTTGGACTCTTTAGAGCTTTTACAGCTGTAATAAATAGTTTACTTTGAAAATGTTTATTACAGTAAAAACTGTCTCTTTAACACCACTTTTATGAAGGTCAAAGTCAGATGAACAACCGGGACAAGTCCTTTGCCTGAATATAAAATGAAACACAACAGTCCACAGATTTACCGATCCAAATTTTTCACTTTTGATATCAATATCAATACTTGATTACTGCTATAAAGAGCTGTCAATGCCAGTATGCTAACAATATTATTCATACACCTGTAACTTTACAAGAACAAAACATTGTAAAATAAACTCTTTAAATGAGGTTTCTCATTTAACATTCACTTTTTACTGAGTTGAAATTTGTATCAGCTCAGTATCGAAAGATAAGAATTGATCCCCGTAAAATGTTCCAGTATCAGTATCGGTGCAGTGGCGATATCGATACTGGTGTATGTCATGTCGGCCACAGAGTGCCCCGGATGTCGAACCTGGAACCCTCTTGTTGAGAGCCGCGGTCTCAGTGTGATTACACAAGCCTCATGAACGTTGGGTGTAACTTTACTTTCTGTTCTTTCTGTCGTTGGCTTCATTAAAGCCTCGGGCACAGGTGCATTGTGGGTAATTGGACTTCTTTTCCCGCAGTTTGACTTGGACGTGAACAAAACCACTCTCTCGCTCCGTTTCTGCCGAGTCTGGCCTTTTAAATGTGAGCGCTGATCGTTCGTCTTGTCGTTTCACCTGCTACAGCTCAAACGGCTCAGGACCACACTTCCCACAATCCCCTGGGGCCCGCTGCACTTCCCACAATGCCCTGGGGCCCGCTGCACTTCCCACAATGCCCCTGGGCTCGTGCCCTGCTCACGTCAAAAGTTTGGATTCGACAGAAAGAGCAGAAAGTAAAAGGTTAAACTAGAATGATAAAACGTGTCAACAAAGAGGTTCAAAATGCTGATATTCTTCTTTGAACAAACACCAAACCGAACCAGGACCTCGACACGTTCCTCTTCGTTAACGTCCCAGAACATATTTACATGTTAATGAGCTATTACGGAAGATTTACAGAGGAAACAGTTTCAGTTTTTGTTTGTTTTTGCTCCAGAGTGAGAAAAGTCTAAAGCAACATGTCTGTCTTTTACAGGAAGTCTTCAAGTCCTGGTTTAGTCCTGATCCTGGACTTGACCCGGTCTCTGTGGGTCTTGTTTCTATAAATACTGGTACAGGCCTGACCCTGGATCTGTGTGGTCTCCCTGAGGTCCGGACCGGTTCATGAATCACTGTCAGGATCTGCGGACTCAGCACTCAGACCTGGACCTGGTTTAGACCTGGTCCTGGTTCTAAGGGCTTCTCTCCTCAGTGCACCAGCAGAGGGCGTTGTTTTGCTTCTTTTACCAGCAACATTTAAACAAGGGCCGAAACCAAGACTAAACCAGGACTAGACCAGAACTAAATCTGGACAAAAACACTAAATCAAGACAAAACCACAATTGAACCAGGACTAAAACAAGACAAACTCCTATCCAAAACCAGCTTTAAGCCAAAAAATCCAGGTCTAAACCAGGACTCTGTGTTTGCCTTGAACCCGGAGCGCCAGACCAGGGGGCGCTGGGAGGAGCCGAGCCCAGACACAGTGCACCTGTGCTGGGCTAAAAATACCACCAGGTCCTGACGATGGATGTCTCTGTCCAGGACTAATAATCCTGATACGACTGTGGACATCCTTTACCTCAGACACAGGCCATAATGAGCCCCAGCTTCTTCTGCCAACCTCTGTCCTCCGTCTGCTCCACAGACAGACAAACAAACAAACAAACAAACAAACAAACAAACGACAGACAGACAGACAGACAAACAAGCAAACAGACAAATAAACAAACAGACAGACAAACAGACAAACAGACAAAGAGACAGACAAACAAACCAACAAACAAACAGACTGACAGACAAACAAGCAAACAGACAAATAAACAAACAGACAGACAGATGGACAAACAAACAGACAAAGAGACAAAGAGACAGACAAACAAACATACAGACAAAGAGACAACGAGACAAACAAACAGACAAACAAACAGACAAACAGACAGACAGATGGACAAACAAACAGACAAAGAGACAAACAGACAAAGAGACAAAAAAATAAACAAACAAAAAACAAACAGACAAACAAACACAAAGTCAAACACTTTTAAAGCTCCTTAAACCTGTTCTTATATCGTTTCACCTCAGAAACAGGTTATTGATTCAAAGTACTGACCACATTTAAAATAGATGATTTAACAATAAAAACGATTGAGGCTCTTTACAATGGTCCAACATCAAGAATCAAAATGAATGGGCACTTGAAAGACTCATTGACTCTGGAGAGAGGGGTGAGTCAGGGTTGTGCTTGGTCCCTTCTGTTGGTCCCTTCTGCTTGGTCCCTTCTGTAATACATGGCGTCTCAGTTGATGGGACGGAACATAAAATTGCCTGATGATGTCTATATTTAACCAAACCAGACATTCCCATAGTCAGTGTGATGCATTTCCTTCATGATATTGGTCCAATGTCTGGATACAAACTGAAAGTGCAAAAAAACCCTGAAATTCTCTCTTACTGGCGCCCCCCTCTGTCCCTTAGATTGTCAATATACAAAATTCACAAACATAGGAACTTTTCTCGGCATTAAGGTGCAACATAAAACACTGATCAATAATAAAAACTACATATATGAAATCAAAAAGGGCATGCAAGAAACTATTTAAAATTACTGTAGTATAAAATAAAAATAAAAATAGGCATTCCTATGTACACAAGATTACAGTTAGATTTACAGTTGTAGTGCAGAAAGTGACAGTGCAGTGAGTGATGAATAGTTGCAGTTAAAGTGGCAGGTGTTTAAGAAGTGTTCATGAGTCCAACGGCAGAGGGAAATAAACTATTCTTGTGGCGGGAGGTTCTGGTCCGGATGGACCGTAGCCTCCTGCCTGAGGTGAGTGGTTCAAATAGACCATGTCCAGGGTGAGAAGGGTCAGCTGTGATCCGACCTGCTCGTCCCAGAGCCCTGGAGACGTACAGGTCCTGCAGAGATGGAAGTCGTGGCGATGACCCCAGGGAGGTGTTAAAAATGTCTGTGAAGACGGGGGTTAATCTTCCTGCGCAGTGTCTTAATGTGGCGGGAGAGACGCCGTCTGGTCCAGCAGCTTTTTCGGGGTTGGATTTCCGAAAAAGCCTGTGAACATCCTGTTCCTGAACTGAGAGAGTGGTGGGGAGGTGGGGGGGACCAGGTTTGGGTTGGCGGAAGTGGCCACCATGGGGAGGGGGTGGTCACATCAAACCTGGAGTAGAAGGTGTTTTACCTCAAAGAGGCTATAGTACCTTATCATCCAAACAGAGCACTTCGCTCTCAAAATGCTGGACTTCTGGTGGTCCCAAGAGGTCTCTAAAAGCACAGTAGGGAGGTAGAGCATTCAGCTACCAAGCTCCTGTGTTGTGGAATCAGCTTCCTGTCCATGTTAAAGAGGCCGACACAGTCTCTTCATTTAAGACCAGGCTTAAAACGTTCCTCTTTGAAATCGCTTATGGTCAGGCCAGTTAGGAACAGAAATAAAAACCGATAGCTTGCCTGGAGAAACGGTCTGCCTGGAGAAAGTCTGCTGGAGTTAAACGGTCTCTACTCCATATGAACGGTTTTTTCATCGGCCTCGAAGAATTGGTTTTCCTCCTGAGTGGGTCTTGCTCCCCGTGTATGTGCAAATTGAGGCGCGTCCTCCTGTCCGTCCGAGGGAGTCGGATCTCTCCTTCACTGTGGAACTCCTACAGGTTTCTACTTTTTCCCAAAGAGGTTTGGTAGTTTTTCCTGGCCGAGAAGGAGGGTCTAAGGACAGGGGGGCTTGAGACATCTGGTATAAGGACACGGGTGTGGACATTACCAAGTCCTTATGAGCACTGTTTGTTTTGTTTTCCACTGTAGCCCCTCGAGGCAACTACTGTTGTGATTTTGGGCGTTACAAAAATAAATTGAATTGAATTGAATTAAGTTGCTTAGCCAGTTTTCGATTGTCTGCAGCAGGGTGGGCTCGGGGCTTATGATTGGTGAGAAGCCAGTTGTTGTCAGAGAAACTGCTGCTTCAGACGCGTATTGTACTGTGATCTCGCTCGAGAAACTCTTCGCATCTTTGTAGCGCCCCCTGTCTCCAGCCCTGTGCGCTGCCTACTTCTGCTGCCTTAACTGCCTCAGTTTTGGAGTGAACCAGGGTTTGTCATTGTTGAAAGTGACTTTGGTTTGTGTTGGTATGATGCTGTCCTCACAGAATCGAATGTATGACGTCACAGTGTCCGTGTCCTCATCCAAACTCTCTGTGGCAGCTCTGAAAGACCCTCCCAGTCTGTGAATGTCCAAACACGCGTGTAGCTCCTCCGCTGCCTCATTGGTCGACTTCTTAGATTTCCTCACTGGGTTTGGAGAGCTTCAGCCTCTGCCTGTACGTGGGGATCAGGTGGACCATGGCGGGATCTGAAAAGCCGAGAGCAGCGCGAGCCACGGCGCGGAAGGCGTTACTGACTGTTGTGTAACAGTGATCCAGCGTGTTCTGCTCTCTGGTCGGAACTTTAATAAACTGTCTGTACTTTGGTAGTTCGTGGCTGAGATTCCCCTTGTTAAAATCACCCAGGATAATGCACAGAGTCCGGGAAGGTCCGCTCCACACTCTTGCATGTTTGCGCTCGGTGGGATGTAAACAACAGCCAGAATGAATGAGGCGAACTCATGTGGCGAGTAGAATGTTTGCAGTTAATGAAAAGATATTCCAGATCAGGAGAGCAGTGTTTGTAGATCACAGTCACATCTGAAGACCAGGCGTTGTTGATGTAAAAACAGACTCCTCCGCCCCCTTTCTCAATCTGCACGGCGCCGTCCGGGATCGGCTCACTGAGCACAAAACAGGAGATGAAGAAAAGTCTCTGTTTCGTCTCATCAGCACCACCAGTTCATCCATTTTGTTGGAGAGTGAGCGAACGTTGGAGAGGAAAATTCCAGGTAAGGGCGTCCAAGTGCCCTGTCTCCTGAGGCGCCCGAAAACACACAATTTACGGATAAAAACAGACAAAACAAAGAGCACCTAAAGGCCAGGGCATCCGTCAGCGGCGCTATCTTGGATTAACCCAATCCTAAAAACCAAGAACCAAGAAATTAAACGTCATGACCATTAAAACCCTCTGACTGAGATGTTTATCAAGGTTTATAAACCAGAACTTTCAAAGAGAATTATATCAATGCATTTCCAATCTGGACAGCTAAGCGACTAAATACATATTTTTAAAATGTGAAAGGTCACTTTGTTTTGACAGATGAAGAGTGGAAAGTGTGTGTTCATCCCAGTGGAGGAGCTCAAAGTCACATGTTTAGAGGGAATTCTGTTGTAAAAATGCGTCCCAATTCTTCACAGGAAAATGCAACTGTAGGAGAAACAGCGCCACCAGGAGGCAAACCACACGTGTTCTGAGACTGTCCTGTTGCTCAGAAATATGTGACTCTGAACTTGGGCCTCAGACACAGACACAAGAAATGGATACTTTTGGAACGTATTTTTGGCAGCAGGAAAAAATGCCATCACAAAGAAATAGACGAGACGAACGATCACCAACGATCAAGGACTGGACTGAGATAGGGACAGTCATCAGGCAAATGAAAAAGATTACATTTGGACTTAACTTGGAAATGGACAAATTTGATAAACTAACCCTGTTTCTTTGCTGTTTGGTTGATGTTTATTCATATTTTATTTTCTCCTCCCTGCTCTAGTTCTGTTGTGTTTCTGTTATGTTTAATCCTCATCAGGATTTGTGTTAGTTTTTGTGAGGCTCAGAGAAGGAGCAGAGAAGATAAGCTCGTACACAGGATTCATCAAACAAACAAGTGAATGAAGCTCAACACGATTGCATTCATTTGTCCTCATTCTGATTACGGAGGGCTCCTTTAAGAGCTTTATAACCCTCCCTGTGATCCCGGCTCAGGTCCAGGTCCTGGCACAGGTCCCGGCTCAGATCCCGGCTCATGTCCCGGTTCAGGACCTGGCTCTGGTCCCGGCTCAGGTCCCGGTTCATGTCCCGGCTCAGGTCCCGGTTCATGTCCCGGCTCAGGTCCCGGCTCAGGTCCCGGTTCAGACCTCGGTCCAAATTCAGTCCGGACCCCTCGTCTCGTTATCTCACCTGTGACTGTGGTGATTAGCGCCGGTACTATCTTCTAACAGGATCAGAGCGCTGAATCTGATTGGTCGCTCGGGGCCATCCATCTTTGTGATTGGCTAATAACCAGAATCCATCACGGCCGGTGGTTATTACAGTGAGTTTCATTTCTGTGCGGCGAGATAAGTGTTTAACTTTTACACTTTATGAATGAACGCAGCTCTGAAATGTCACTTTCACTGCTGCAATTAAAGGGAAAAGTATTTTTCAAAGTTTGCAGGATCTAGAGGCCGGTACTTTCAGGCGCTGCAGGTCAAAAGAACAAACTGCACTTCTTCAAGTTGAGCAACAATAGTCTGGGTCGCGCTAACTCATGTTTCCTTCATAAATCTGAGCTAAATCCTCCTGACACTTCTCAATCCTGTGGTCGATCTGAGCGAGTCACAAAAAGATGTTTAGTGTGTAGTGTGTGTGTGAGGGGCGTGGCTAAAGCTAGCATGCACAGGAACAGTTTTGCCTCATTTCTTTGACTTCTCTGCAAAGCCTCTACGCC
The DNA here is from genome assembly GCA_015082035.1 of Chaenogobius annularis. Classification (NCBI taxonomy): domain Eukaryota; kingdom Metazoa; phylum Chordata; class Actinopteri; order Gobiiformes; family Gobiidae; genus Chaenogobius; species Chaenogobius annularis. Next base: position 98,139 of record BJKM01000581.1, on the reverse strand, counting down.
GCGTTTGAACCTCTCTTTATGGAGTGCTTTGGCTTTGGATCATGTTAGACGCTTTATGACCTGGAAATATCACATTTTGGCTCTGGACAAAGCGAGTGCCGCACGGCGACAAACAGGATACAGCTGTTGCTAACTTGTTTTGCTAGCTTTGTGTTGCTAAGGCTCAACATATAAGTTAGCATCAGTGGAGATACGGCGCTTTAGCACTAGATCACATCACGTTAATTTGAGGTTAATGAAGAGAAAGTGCCACTTCTCGTCATGCTTTTTGTCACTTTCAGTAGCTTTTCGTAACACTTTTGTTACTGCTGTTTGATGTCAAATGATTGTGATTATTTTCTGTCCCTTTCTGTCTCTTATTTATTGCATGTTTTTGTTCACATTGAGATTAGTATTCCACATTTTCTGAGTTAAACATTTGGAAGAAATAAGACACGTCCGATAACACTGAGGTATTGATGAAAACGTGACTAAATGAAGACCCGATCGAGCCATGTTGTGAACACACTTTGTCATCAGATCCTCGGCTCATTTGAAGTTGCTACGGTGACCAGACTTAGGACAAACCTTATTGTTGAGATTCCGTCGATCAAATGTACTCCTTTTAATAAAAAACGTTTTCCTAATAAATTTTTTTTTAAAAATGACTTCATTGATTAAATAAATGTCTTTGAGCTGTTGATGATCGCTAGAAAAAAAAACAGAGCTGAGTCGGACTTCAGATGCTAACGAGCTAAAACCAGCACTTTAGTTCTATTTCTTAGATTAAACTCAAACCCAACACAGGATCAACACATTTTATACGTGCCAAATAATGACAGAGGTTGGTGATGATTCATAGACTGAAGGTGGGTTTATGCTTGACGCGTCCGCGAGGGTCGCAGAGAGCCTTATTTTCAGCGTCGACGTCAAGGAAAAACGTGTAACTATGCGGATGGTCCTGCGTGGAAATGGGCAGGATTACCTCGCAGCGAGCTCAGATTTCTACTGTCAACACCGCATGAACCCCACGCGGAGGATAAACACCGCACACGACTTCTCTGCTGACATTTGCGCGCCTCATTTCTGTGCAGAAAGTAAATGCGGGAAAAATAATCTAAAGCTAAAAACTGCACAGAAATCCAGATTTTTACCTGTGACGTCACGATCCGGGGTAATGTTGAAACTGAGTGATTAGTGAGTCTCAGAAAAAGAGCAGAGAAGATGAACTCATAAACAGGATTCATGAAACAAAGAGAGAGAAAATAAAGATGACTGCAGCGGTTTGTGATGAGAAACAGACAATAACAGGTCTCAACCAGGTCTAAATCAGGTCCAAACTAGGTCCAAACCAGGTCCAAACCAGGTATTTGTGCTGAGTCCTTAAACCCCGCTCAGAGTTTTCTAAAATGTGATTGTTTGTGAAATAATGAGGAAAAGCTGGATATTCCCGCGCTCCGGTGGGGCCCTGAACTGCCCTGAACTCGGTGAATTATTTTTCTTTATTAAGCGCTGCGTTTTCCTGCGGGACAGCGAACACAGCACATTAATCTGGACCTGGACTCGGACTCTGGACGGGGGAGGGTCCCGCGAGTCTCCAGTCGGACCAGGGCCTAAAGCTAATTACTCACAGCCTGCTTTAAAACGACAAGTAGAAAACAACAAAGAGCAAAACAGGCTGTCAGAGAGGGGGAGGGAGGGAGGAGGGGGAGAGAGAGAGTGGCGAGGGAGAGGGGCGGATGGGGAGTCAGAGAGGGAGGGGAGGACAGGAGGAGGGGGAGAGAGAGAGGGGAGACGAGAGGAGGGGAGGGGCGAGGGAGAGAGAGAGGAAAGGGGGGAGAGGGGGAGGGAGGGGGAGACGGAGGAAGGTGGAGGGAGGGGGAGAGAGAGAGGGAGGGGGAAGAGAGAGATAGGGGGAGGAGAGGACCTTGTGACGTCAGAGCATGTCGGGATAAAGTCGAGCACAAAGCTACCCACAATGCACCGCGTTCAGACATTGATCTGCACAGATCAGATCTGGTCTTACCCTTTTTTCAGGGTAAAGTTAGGTTCGGATTGGGAACAGTTAACGTTGACGCTTTGGGACAGGCTATTTTAAGATGTTGTGAAAAAAATTACGCATTCAGTTTCAAAAGTCAGTGCTACTTCCTGTAACATGGCTAGATTATTGTAGCATGGCTGGATTAGCATAGCATGGGTAGATTAGCATAGCATTCATGTGGCTTCTACTAAGGGTTTACTAATGTATTATTCTTTTGACCTAAATACCTCATTGGAAATGGAGCGATCGTTTTAAAGTTTGTTCTCTAAATCTAGACACTATTTTTAATCAGACCATTTTAAATTCTAATCCCAAAGTTTAAAAGACAATTGAATCCTCAAGAATGTCACAATATGTCCAGTTTAAGTCTTTTGATCTGGAAGAAGAAAATCTGAAGTTTTCTTAAACCGGCTCTGAACCAGTCCAGGTCTAAACCAGGACTAAACAGGTCCAAACCAGGACTAAACCAGGTCTAAACCAGGACAGTTTAGGTCAGAGTCCAGGTCTGAACCAGGTCTAAAGCAGGACTGATGAGCCGGACTCCGTACCGCTCTGTTTTAGTCGCTTTAGCTCATTAGCTTGTGCGCGAGAAACCCATTGCTCTTCATTTGTGCTGGATGCTAACGCTAACGTGGCGCGGGGTCATTCTAATTGACCTTGTGTTGCGCTAGCTCAGAGTGCTAGCGTTAGCACAGAGTGATGGATGTGGGCCACAGTCGTTTTGAGAGTTTTGTGCTTCAGGAGGCGACGCAAACACGACTCAGAAGAACCACGAGCAAAGGTTAGAACATTAACAGTTGCAATGAACTTTACAGAACGACCCTGCAATCCTTTCAAATGTTTTGAAATTTGACATTAAACAGTGAAAACAGACATCCTTTAATCATATCGAGAAAAAATAGATGAATTGTAAAGAAAATAACCCTATTTCTGGAGTCATTTTTCAGCAATAAAACACATATTTACAGTTTAGGTTAAAAAATAATAATAATTGTCCTGTTGTTGACGAATGATTAACGGAACAAACAAAACACAAGCCTGAGAATCAAGGTTGTTCCAAACTCAATTTCAAACAGTGAAAGTGGAAAAAGCTTTAACAAAACGAAATTCAGAATTCAGTCTACGAGACAAAACAAACAGAAGGTCTGGTTTCTCTGAGGAGGACGTTCTGCAGATGGACGTCTCCACACCTTTTGACCACAAAAACCCTTCCTTAAAGTCCTTAAAACACTCGTTACCGTGGGATCAAACAAACACATTCAAATGCTCCAGGCGGTGATGCTTTGGACGAGCGTCTTTGGACAGTCTTAAACCTGGAACACGAGAGCCGCTTCTTTCGCTCTGCTCTTCTGCACGAGCCGCTTTCACAGCCGGTTTGGAGAAGACGTGTGATGTTTCTGTGCGATCCGAGTGGTCAGTGGAGTCTGTGTGTCTCGTCCGTTCGCTGCTGTGACTAGAGGCTCTAACTTGTGTGTTTGATTGCATTTTAAGGTTTGTAACATGCGTTGTCCCTTCATTAAAGACACCGACGCTACGCCACGGACACAGAACCTTGAGAACGTTCTCCAGTTCCTCCACCAGAAACGTTTACAAGTCAAGTCTGTGGAGGAACGAGCCGCCTTCACAGTGAGAGTGCTATGGAGAGGTTTCTCAGTGCTATGGCGACCACTGTAATGAAGTAAGAACCATTATTTAAGTCTGTTTTTTTGACTGAAATCTTACATGACACAGTGTTTCGAGCTTTAAAATAAAGGCGGAGCTTCCTAAAAAGTATAATTAGTGTTAAAGTGTGTCATGTTTCTACAGATAAAAGTAAAAAGTGAGGGTCCAGTAAAAATCTAAGTGTGTGTTAAATGTGCCGTAAAACCCAGTGTTAAATGTGTTTAGAGCAGCTCTTACGTCACTCACATGTGTCTGAGCACAGCGCCCCCTGGAGGACGCTCACATGTGTCTGTGGCGTTCACTGTGGCTTCGTTCCCGTTCATTGGCCGGCGTTGGCTGTTATAGGGCCTGTCGCGGACCACACGCTGCCGCATCCATCTTCCGCGGGACTTAAAGAGCCGCCGGATCCGATCGACTGAAGAGCGCCACAAACACCAATCTGTTGTTTGTAAAAACAGGCGGCGGGAAACGGCAGATTCATCACCAACGATAGTCAATAATAAAATACAGATATGAGACGGAGAGCGAGGGACGAGCGAGGCCAATCACAGAGAGAGAGGCCAATCAGAGAGAGAGGCCAATCACAGAGAGAGAGGCCAATCACAGAGAGAGAGGCCAATCACAGAGAGCGAGAGAGGCCAATCACAGAGAGAGAGAGGCCAATCACAGAGAGAGAGAGGTCACGTCAATTCACAGAGAGCGGAGAGGCCAATCAACAGAGAGCGAGAGGGCAATCAACAGAGAGCCGAGAGACGACGAGGCCAATGAACAGAGAGAAGCTAATACAAGAGAGTGAGAGAAGCCAATCGACGAGAGAGGAGAGAGGTCAATCACAGAGAGAGAGAGCAACAGAGAGAGAGACGAGCGAGTGCTAATCACAGAGAGAGAGGAGGGTCAATCACAGAGGCGAGAGAGGCCAACACAGAGAGCGAGAGACGGGCGAGGCCAATCACAGAGAGCTGAGGCCAATCACAGAGAGCGGAGAGAGTCCAATCACAGTGAGAGGCCCAATCACAGAGAGCGAGAGACGGGCGAGGCCAAATCACAGAGAGCGAGGACCAATCACAGAGAAAGTCCAATCAAGTGAGAGGGCCAATCACAGAGAGCGAGAGACGGCGAGCCAGATCACAGAGCGAGGCCAAGTCAGAAAGAAAGAGCAATCAGAGAGTGCCGTTTGGGAGGAAACCGGAAGCGCAACCAGATGGAATGTGATCGGTGTGAAGTCTCAGAAGGCGTGAGCACCTTCTGCAGGGCTTTTACTTGCAGCTGCACGTGCTTCCAAACTCTGTGGTTATTCAGAGCCTGTTGTTTTTGATGGCTATGCTAGCGGCTAAATGCTAACAGCTATTAACATTCATGCGTTTCAAGCCAAGAATTTAACTTTTTTTTTAGAGATTAAAAAAAATTGGGGCAAACATTTTTGGATTTGATCCTTTCTGTGTCGGTTTCAAAGCCCATCGGAACAGGGTTTTGGTTAGCTTAACCTGTCGTTGAGTCCGCCCCAGTGGCCAATGTGCAGTGGAACTACAGTGAGAAATTGGTAGAACTTGTAGAAAAAGATTCAGTTGTAGTCATCTGGACTCTGTTTTAGAAAAAACAAAACGTTTCAACTCTCATCCAAGAGTCATTCTCAATCAGAGAAACAAGTCTGAGAACTCTTGTTTATTTTATTTTTCTACAATGGAACACTCCTGGACGAATGAGGGATTACACCGACATGTTTCTTACAGTGAGAAAGTATTTTTCCAACAGAGCGCACTGTAAAAACAAACTGCTGGTGTCTGACAGGGACAGACAGACTGACAGGGACTGATAGGGACTGACAGGGACTGATAGGGACTGACAGGGACACAGACCAACAGCTGAAACAGAGGTCAGATTTTGTGATGATTTTTGCCTTTTTTCTGATCCGATTTTTCTCTGTTGAAACTCCTTCCATTTTCATGAAAACAGCTTTTTGGTAAGTTTGGGCTCGTTCTGCTCTGCTCTGATTGGTCAGAGCAGTCACATGGTGCACTCCTCGCCCCCTAAGGCGAAAGGCTAAACTGGTGACACGTGACAATGAGCGCCCCCATTGGGGCATTATAGTTAGTTATAGTTAGTAATTACAGTTAGTTAATTATAATAAGTATCGTTCAAAAGGATTCAGTAGTTCTGTTTGTACTCGTTTACCTCATCTCCTCTCTGAGCGTTCGTCATAAAACAAACAGTAAAATCGTTTTTAGACTAGTTCCTTTATTGTAATGCTGCATTCCATTTGTTCTCTCGACGTTTGTGTGTTCCAGTGTCAAGTGTGAAACACTATATTACAATTTATGTTTTTTAAAGACTCAAATCAAATAAGAATAAACAGGAAATCATGAAAATGTGGTTAATATATAAACCCAGACATTTGTACGTCATAAATTAACGTTTAGCTCGGTGGCGACATTAGCAACATTAGCACAACATTAGCATTTGTATCTGCAGAGGCTCAGCAGGAACAGCTCAGTCAGCGGTCGACACTAAAACTATCTAAAGGGAAAAGAACTCTGACCTTTACCCAAACGCGCGGACATGTCGGACTGTAACTCGGATGAACTCGGGGTCCGAGTCCCCTGTTTCCAAATAGGAATTCTGAAATGTCGGAACTCGGAAAACCAGACCTCTGAGGACGACTGGGACGACGCTCCACTCGCACAGACTGTTTTGGGCTCGTAAACCGTAGATGAAGCCCTTTAAACTGTAGATGGCGCTCCTTAAACTGCAGATGGCGCTCTTCAAATCGTAGATAGCGCTCTTTAAACAGTAGGTGGCGCTCTTTAAACTGTAGGTGGCGCTCTTTAAACTGCAGATGAAGCTCTTTCTCTCTGTCTTGACTTTGTTGTTGCAAAGCTTGTGTTTGTGATGAGTGACGCTGGGGAAGTGCGATGAAGCAGCTCTCTGTCAGCGCCTTGTTAAAACTGGACTCGCCCCAATTTATCCTGGACACACACACACACACACACTGCACACACACACACACACACACACACACAAACACCACTCTGAAACCACAACTGCAAAACTGCCCCATGTCCCGAGTAAAGACATCGATTTACCAACGCTTAACCAGCAAAACTGACACTCCCCGAGGAGAGAGAGAGACGGAGAGGGAGAAAGAGCACGGAAAACATTGATTTACCAACACTTAACCAGCAAATTGGCACCTCTGAGAGAGAGAGAGAGAGAGAGAGGAGAGAGAGGGGAGAGAGGGGAGAGAGGGGGAGAAAGTGGGAAGAGAGAGGGGGAGAGAGGGAGGGCGAGGGGGGAGAGAGAGGGGGGAGAGAGGGGAGAGAGTGGGAGAGAAGGGGAGAGAGGGGGAGAGAGTGGGAGAGAGAGGGGAGAGAGAAAGAGAGAGGGGAGAGAGAGAGGGGGAGAGATAAGAGAAGGAAAGAGAGAGAGAGAGAGCGGGGGAGAGAAGGGGGGAGAGCGGGGAGAGAGAGGGGGGAGAGGAGGAGAGGGGGAGAGAGTGTGGCTAGAGAGCGGGAGAGGGGGGAGAGCGGGGGGAGAAAGAGAGAGGGGAGATAGGGGAGAGAGCGAGAGAGAGGGGGGAGATAGGAGAGAGAGAGAGAGAGAGCGGGAGAGCGGGGAGAGCGGGAGGAGAGAGAGACTCTAGACCTGAAGTGCACTCTAGACCTGAAGTGCAGACTCTAGACCTGAAGTGCAGACTCTAGACCTGAAGTGCAGACTCTAGACCTGAAGTGCACTCTAGACCTGAAGTGCAGACTCTAGACCTGAAGTGCAGACTCTAGACCTGAAGTGCAGACTCTAGACCTGAAAGTGCAGACTCTAGACCTGAAGTGCAGACTCTAGACCTGAGTGCACTCTAGACCTGAAGTGCAGACTCTAGACCTGAAGTGCACTGACTGGAAGTGCAACTCTAGACCTGAAGTGCAGACTCTAGACCTGAAGTGCAGACTCTAGACCTGAAGTGCACTCAGACCTGAATGCACTAGACCTAGAGACTAGACCTGCAGACTCTAGACCTGAAGTGCAGACTCTAGCCTGAAGTGCAGACTCTAGACCTGAAGTGCAACTAGACCTAAGCAGACTCTAGACCTGAAGTGCAGACTCTAGATCTCGTCTCTCGCTCAGAAGAGGCCGCTCCAGCAGCTGAACAGAAAAAACGATGTCGATTATGACTTTTATGCAAACGCGTTATCAAACACGGGTGTTAAAGTGAGCGTGACTCTCGCCGGTTTTTGGCAAGAACATTTACCGGCAGCGAGAACTGCTGTGACGCTCGCAGTGGCCACCAGGGGACAGCGCGCGGTGATTAGGCCCAGAATGGAGCTGAAAGTCTGGGCTGAGGAGTCCCCGAGCCTCCTTCCTCCCAGAAGCTCCAGCAGCACCGTAACAACACAACACTCTAAAGATCGGCCCTCGGACACTAATGCGGTCCGGCGAGACACACAACGGTGCACTTTAAAAACTATAACGTGTGGACATTTTGAGAAAACATCCCAATACAGCGTCCAACAGAACCTGTGACTGATGCAGAACGTTTATCTGTGAGTGTGGAACGTTTGTGCGATAAACCAAATGAACAATACGGACGGGCTAACCACTCTGCCACCAGAGCAAAACGCCAACGTCATTATCGCGGATGCGGCGCAGACCCATGGCGAAGGACGCAAACGTTACAACGCCGGCGCGTCATCTCTTCTCCATCACCCTCTCTCTCCCTCCTCTCTCCCTCTCCCCTCTCTGTCCCCTCCCTCTCCCCCCTCCCTCCCTCTCTCAGTCCTCTCTCCCCCCCCTATCCTTCTCTCTCTTTCTCCCCCTCCCTCTCTTCCCTCCCCCCTCCCTCTCTTCCCCTCCCTCCCCCCTCCCTCCCCCTCTCCCTCAGAGTCCCAGTGAAACTAATTAAAGTGCAGTTGTAGACGTGACGGACGGCGGCGTCAGAGGAGAATCTCTCGGAGTTAAACTGAGACAGCGAGAGACGAGGTCAGGTGAAGACACGTGTGACGCTAACGAGGCCGCGAACATCTGCAAAACAAACAGAACATCTTCAGCGCCGACGGTGTTTGGAACGTCACGCAGGAGGCTCCGGATGTCACTGTTTTTTAAGAACTGTGAACGACCTCAACCTGCACAAACCTCAGATGAAACGCATTTATTCATGATTAAACGTGTCGCACGTTCACGTTCTCTAAACGAGCAGCTAAACTGCAGCTCTGTCACTAAATCGATCGATACAGCCGTCCACGATATCGATACAGTTTCGCCAAATGTAGTGTCAGGATATTTAGGTATTTTTGCACATGAGCTCACTTTAAACGGCAAAAGGTGAGCGTAAGCTAAGCTAAGCGGCTAACTTTACAGCTAGCGGTTTATTTAAGAGTGTTCAGTTTGTTTAAAGGCTCTTCAGTCGTGTTGTGTCCAAAGACCTGCCGCTGTGGTTTGTCCGACTCTTGCAATGCATTGTGGACATTTGTCGTGAGCCCTGAATAGCGCCCTCTGTAGGACAGGTCAAGTACATTCATAAACATTATTACCCGTTCACTTCTGATCAGAGGAACATTCAGTGACTCGTCCTGGACTAAACGAGGTTAAACTGCAGACGTGGAGGACGTCCAACGATCCGAGCGTTTTCATGAAAGTGAAAGAAACTCAAGACCAGAGAAAAAAAGAACCATCGATCACCAAACCAGCGATTTAACCAACACAAGAGTCTCCACGGACCAATTACACCAGGTCTAAACCAGGTCTAAACCAGGACTAAACTAGGTCTAAACCAGGCCTAAACCAGGACTAAACTAGGACTAAACCAGGTCTACACCAGGACTAAACTAGGTCTAAACCAGGTCTAAACCAGGTCCAAACCAGGTCTAAACCAGGACTAAACCAGGTCTAAACCAGGTCTAAACCAGGTCTAAACCAGTTTCCCAATCCATTTCATTGTTAATCCTCATTAAATGTCCAAGGCATTTGGAGCACAGTTCACTTTAAACAAGAGGAACAGAAAACAACAATCTGGTCTGGACCCGGTCTGGACCCGGTCAGAACCCGGTCTGGTTTAGGTCTGGATCTGATCCGTAAAGATCCGTTTGAAGCAGACGTTTGCAGATAATGTGACAGAGATGGCCGAGACGGTTGGTAAATACTTGGTCACATGTGATGAGTCGGTGCGGCACACAAAGGGTCTGACAGGAACATTGTCTTTGTGGATTTTAGGAAGGCCATAAATGCAGGAATGTCTTCTCCAGGACACAGTCTGTAACAGAAGCCCGTCTAGAACCTCCTCCTTCTCAAGCTTCGCTGAGCAGGCTCTCACCTTCTTCTTGTAGCCACTGGAGGGTCTCTTTTCAGATGTGCATGTGGTAGTGTCCATGAGGGGCTGTGCTTTTCCTTCAGCTGTTTTGAGGATCAAAGTGCAGCGCCCCCTGTCTGCTGGTACTATTATTATTTTCTTTGTTTTGCTCTCTGGTCTTGTTCCTTGTTTTATGTTTATTTTTTCAACAAAAAACTAAACAAAAACAAAACATTAAAAAACTACAAAGGATTTTTAAACAGCACAAAATCCCTGTTTCTTTTAAACACTTTAAGACACAAACTGGTTCACCCTAAGGACAAGATGCAGATCAAAAACAGAACAATGTAGTGTATTCTGTCAATGCAGTGAAGAAAGTTGTAAAGAGCGCCGCATAGTTAGACTAAACAGCCACTGCACAAGAGGCTGTATCAGCACAGAAGACACTCGAGTTCAGGACCCCAGAGCACCGTGCATCTTCATCTCAAAGCCATAAACCACTCTATTGAAGACGGTGGAGATTCTGAGCAGGAGAAAAGATGGTTTGAAAGAAGAGTTAAGGAGGACATTTGTGTTCAAAAAGAGAATCCGCTTTAAACACAAAAGCGGATTTTATGGGTCCTACCAGTAATATACAACAGTATTCATGTATATGTAATATATAACAAGTAGAGCTGCAGCAGCTAACAATATGGTTCATTACAGGGGTGTAAGGGGAACAAAGAAGATTGGTTTACGGGTAAACTTAAAACAGTGCAAACAAATACTCAGTGAGGAGGGAGCGAAAGTCAGTGTACAATAGGATGTTAATGGCCCATCAGGGAGTTTCAATGGCCCATTATCAGGAGGCTCCACCCAGTGGGTTTACTGAGTAGGATAAATACCTGAGTTCTCAGACTCGATCCACAGATTGAGAATGACTCTTGGATTAAAGTCCAAACGTCTTGATGATACAACTGAAGCTTTCTCTACGATGGAAACCTGCTGGACGAATGAGGTATTACACCAAGAGTCCAAACGTGTCGATTAAACCGACTCACGGTTTAATATTATTAAGACTGTGACCAAACAACAGTGAAATCTTTCCTTTTCTTCCATTGTCGTGGTCTGACATGTACAAAGTGAAATGTGAAAAAAAACGGACAAATAACAAATACTTCTTTACATCTAGGTTTATTTTTTTGGATGATAGATTGAACGAAAAATACTTAATTTTGCTTCTAAAATTTTCGTGAATATTATTATTTTGGGGTTTTTACGTGTCTATTGTGACCTGAATAATCACAATTATCATTTGACCCAATAGTCTTCACGTCCCTATTTCACATCACAGTTTTTATCATTGAAATGTAAAATGTGACTCAGACTAAAGTGTCTTTGAGAGAGTGAAGTTTAAAAAGCACTTTGTCCTTTGAGTCGGTGAACAGAGGAAGATTGGCTCTTTTCAGCTTCTGAAATGGCTTTTGTCACGAGCCAAATGCCACCGAAACAGAGCCAAACAAGTCCAATTACAGTACAGACGGAAGGAAAGAAGAGGGGCGGGGCCGCGATGGAGCCAAAGGCCGGACTCATGAGCAGACGCCATTTTGTCAGCCGGCCCCAGAGGAGCAAAGCATGATGGGACGGAAAGAGGGAAAGGTCACGAGCAGAGAGGGAGAGAGGGGAGAGGGAGAGAGAGGGAGAGAGGGAGAGAGAGGGAGAGAGGGGGGGAGGAAGAGGGAGGGAGAGAGGGAAGTGACGGAGGGAGGGAGGACGGAGGAGGAGGAGGGAGGCGAGAGGGAGGGAGAGAGGGAAGTGAGGGAGGGAGGAGGAGGAGGAGAGCGAGAGGGGGGAGGGAGGGAGCAGTCATCAGCAGCTCTTTATCTTTCATCTCGACTCACTTTATATATAGAAGTCATCTCTTCTTTTCCCCCACCCTCTTTCTCCCTCTTCTCTCTTCTTCACCCTCTTCTCTTCTCTTCCCGCTTTCTCGTTATTTTATTAGTTGTTAGTTATTTACTCTCCTCTCATTTGTAAATTGTTTTTTCTTTTCTTTCTATCTTCTTTTTTCTCATCTCTCCTCTTTTGTTCATTTTGTTTGTTGCTGTTTCTTTCTCTCCCATCGATTGTCCCCTCGTTAAGCAGCTTCGGCGGCGTTGAGGCGATAAAAAGTGCACATTATGACGAAGGACGACGATAACGAGAACCTGTCCATAAGGAAACATTCTGACTGTGAGTGGGCTCGCCTCTCCACAGATCTGACCTGTGCATTGGCCCGGAGATGAGATTAATAAGCCACAGCTGACTTAGAGAAGAGAGAACGCAGACTCAAAAAGCGCTGTATTTCCACTGATGCTAACGTTAGCAAAGCTGTTTCCTGTTTGTCGCCGCACGGCACTCGCTTTGTCAAGAGCCAAAATCTGATATTTCCAGGTCATAATGCGTCTAACATGATCCAAAGCCAAAGCATTCCATAAAGAGAGGTTAAACGCGGCGTAGAGGCTTTGCACAGAAGTCACAGACATGAGGCAAACTGTTCCTGTGCACGCTAGCTTTAGCCACGCCCTCACACACACAAACTTGGAATGACTAAACGCTTTGTCCTGACACCTTTTACGTTCATGTCTTCTGTCGACTCGATGCTCGAGGAGAAGCTGAATTGAAAAGGTCAGATTGGAGAGAAGCTGTTTGAGTCAAGAGAACGGTCCCTCTGAGAATTAGAACAAGTGTTTACAACTGTAATGTGAAGAACAACAAGACACAAGGAGACAGGGACAAAGCACAGGACGCAGAGGGGTGGGAGAGAAGGAGGAGGAGGGGGGATGAGAGGAGGAGGAGGAGGAGAGGGAGAGGAGGGGAAGAAGGGAGGAGGAGGACAGGAGGAGGACGGGAGGAGGAGGTGGAGGAGAGAAGGGGAGGGGAGGTGGAAGAGGAGAAGAGGAGGTGTAGGAGGAGGAAACTTTAAGACGCTGTAAAACACAACAGCTGTAAATAAGAGTGTAAAGTTATTTTTAAGATTTTTAAGTTTGTTTTTCTTATTAAACTTCTGCTCCTAATGTTTGCCCTCACTTTGGAGCAAAGGAAGGGTCTCTTCTCTTCCCTTCTCTTCTCTTACACAATAAAAAGTAAATGTCGTGGTTCAGGTTCAAGAATCTTGTGAAAAGTGAATGCAAAATGACCTAACTTTCCTCGTTATAATCAAGTCTTTTTGAACCAGTTTTAATTGTTTCCATTAATATTCTCAAAGCTATGGAACTGAAACATCTGAACAACCTTCTTCAGAGGAGTAAAAGAAGTTTCCTGCTCAAGTCTCGCTCAGGTCCTGCTCAGGTCCCGCTCAGGTCCTGCTGGTTGAGCACACAAACCACTTCACTCTGTTTCACTTCCTTTATTGGCACAGTTTTGGAGTCAAACATCAAACGTTCACGAGGTTGAACACAAGAGATTTGCATAAATGTTTCACAGTGATCTTTAAAGGAACAAACTAAACCACATAAATAACATGAATATATTTGAACTGATGCATATTTGTATCAAAGCTCCTTTAGCCTTTCATATTCAGCCCTTCACCTAATGACATCACAAGGTGGCACAGACTCAATCTGCAGGAAACAAACACAATATTAAAAACACTGTTCAACTTCAAACACAACAGAAAACACATATTTTGAAGAGAACCTTCTGCATAATGTTCAGATGTTCTTCTGATGCAGAAGTCCTTTGGCAAACGGAGGTTTTGGCACGTGCTACGTCAGCTAATGCTACTTCACCTAATGCTACTTCAGGTAATGCTACAAAAGTACAAGTGACATCATCTGCTCAGTAACAACAGAACTCTTCACATTTTGAACATTTGTGTTTCATTTTCTTGCATCGAATGCAAAAGACACACATTTTCCTGAAACTGAATTCTAACTTTTTATAGGAGAAGCTGAAGGATAAATTGAGCCAGAAGATTAAAGCCTGACATTTGGACCAGAAGCTCCTCATGAAGAGAAGAAAACAATGAATCACGTAATGAAAAGTTCCAGTTTGTTTCCTTTGGAGCACCGTTTGGTTGAACTCACTCACACGTTTAGATTAATTCAGTTAAATATACTTTTAGGACAGAAACGTAGCCTCTAAATCAGGGGTGTCCAAACTACGGCCCGGGGGCCAAATGTAGCCCTCAGACCAATTTATTTTGGCCCTCAGACTTCCTGCTAAATTGGCCCAAACAACTAAAAGTTGTACATTTTACTGTAAAATAACCTAAATAACAACCATTTTGATATGCTACTGAATCTAATATTAATGTTCTGAGCCTTATTAAATGTGGGAAGGCACATCAACACTACATCAAATGAAAAATATCAAATGATTAACTTCCTTGTCATGTTGTCTGTGGCCCTCCGCTCCGTATACGTTTTAAAATGCGGCCCTCTATGAAAAACGTTTGGACACCCCTGCTCTAAATGATGTTTTTACCTGTGAAAACGGCCTTCAACTTTGTTGTTGTTGCACTAAATAAGATCGCTTTTTTCATTTTTGGGAAGATTTTTTCATTGAGTACCTTTTCCTCCCAAAAGTAGTGTTTTTGGGTGAGATTTTAGGACATTTAATAAAGTCAGATACAAATAAAATGAATTGGTTTTCAAGGTTTAATGTGGCTCAACTTAACCCGGGTTCTACTTATATAACTATAAAGTATATTTATGATGATCCAATATTAAATTAGCCACACTTGAGCTTGTTGTGCAGCCATTTGTCAAGTGAATATTCTGTAAATAAATTTGATCTTAATTGTCTTTGTAAACACAGAGGAGCAGCTTTAGGTTAGTTTCACCAAACGTTTCTCAGTGTTAAACACTTCAGGCTTTGGCCCAACTGTTCCCCCCTGAAGCTCTGTTTAACCTCCTCTTCCTCCTCTTTCTCCTCTTCCTCCGCTCCTCAGACCCAGCCCTCGACCTCCACAGTGAAAGGTTCGGTGACGGCGATGCGTCCGCTGTTAACGATCACACACTCTGTGTAAGGCAGGTTCCTGTCGTTAGTGTCCTGGAGCTCGATCGTGTGAACCACCGTCTGAAACAGAAAACATCATCATTGGACACCGTCTGAAACATATGACATCATCACTGGACACCGTCTGAAACAGAAAACATCATCACTGTACACCGTCTGAAACAGAAAACATCATCACTGTACACCGTCTGAAACATATGACATCATCACTGTACACCGTCTGAAACAGAAAACATCATCACTGAACACCGTCTGAAACATATGACATCATCACTGTACACCGTCTGAAACAGAACAACATTCACCCACTGAACACCGTCTGAAACATATGACATCATCACTGCTACACCGTCTGAAACAGAAAACATCATCACTTACACCGTCTGAAACATATGACATCATCACTGTACACCGTCTGAAACATAGACTCATCACTGACACGTCTGAACACTATGAAATCAATCACTGTACACCGTCTGAAACAGAAAACATCCATCACTGGACACCGTCTGAACCAATATTGACAATCAATCTACTGAACACACCGTCTGGAAACATATGAACACATCATCACTGGACACCGTCTGAAACATATGACATCATCACTGAACACCGTCTGAAACAGAAAACATCATCACTGGACACCGTCTGAAACATATGACATCATCACTGAACACCGTCTGAAACAGAAACATCATCACTGAAACACACACGTCTTGAAACATTATAGACAATCATCACTGTACATCGTCTGAAACATATACATCATCACTGTACAACACCGTCTAAGAAACATATGACATCATCACTGAACACCGTCTGAAACAGAAAACATCATCACTTGGGAACCGTCTGAAACATATGACATCATCACTAACACCGTCTGAAACAGAAAAACATATCACTGAACACCGTCTGAACATATGACATCATCACATCAACCACGTCTGAAACAGAAAACATCATCACTGGACACCGTCTCAAACATATACATATATCACTGAACACCGTCTGAAACAGAAAACATCATCACTGAAACACCGATCATAGAAACATATGACATCATCACTGAACACTGTCTGAAAACAATATGACATCATTCACTGAACACCGTCTGAAACAGAAACATCATCACTGAACACATCATCACTGTGAGAAAAAGACCTACAATACAATCTGTTACTATCACCAATCAGTGGCACCTCCAGGGTTTAGAACAGGGTGGTCAGTAGAGGGGGGGTCTAGGGTTCCTTCCCCGAAATAGATTGGAATGTTTTCACTGTGACATCACATGTACAGAAGATGTATTTGATGTGTTTGAAGAATAATCGCTCTTTCGGCTCAGTGTTGTGCACCAACCGCTCCCTTCACACCCGTTCAGTGTTCTGGTCGACTAAATCCACTTGTTTGGCATATAAGGCTTTTTTTAATCTCTTTGAGGGTAGTTTTTATTATTATTGGCCACCATGGGGCCTAACTGAGCAGAATGCATTAGTTCAGTTACTAGCCAATCAGACCTGACCACTAGGCTGGCCAATCTCATTTCAGGGCACCCCAGGCCACCCCTTGGAGGGCCCCTGCAACAATCACAGCCTGCCACATTTACCTCTAAACCAATCACATGTTGAGTCCATTCATATAAATACACTGTCTCTCCATCGTCCTGTAAAGCTGAATCGCCTCATGTAATCCAGGGTTAAACCATCAACTCCAGTCCTGGTTTTCACCTTCTTGTGTTACATGACTAGTCACATGATCCTCATTAGCCAATCCCACGCTTCAGAGGAGTTTTAAAGCTCTGACTTCTCTCTTCAGTTGGGTCTTTACAAACGGGAAAACGGACTCTCAAAACATTGTGTTATATCGTAGAAAAAGATTCAGTTGTAGTCATCTTAGCTTGTAGAATCTTTTCTACAAATGGAACACTCCTGGACAATGAGGGATTACACCAACATTGTGTTTCATCATAATGACACTCCCTGACTGTGTCATGTGACTGTGTCACGTGACTGCTGTTAAATCTTTTCATTAAAACGTTGTTCTTCTTACCATTCCGTCCAGGACTTTTCCGAAGACGACGTGTTTCCGTCGAGCCATGGCGCGGCCTGGTGCCAGGATGAAGAACTGTGAGCCGTTTGTGTCCGGGCCTGCGTTTGCCATGCTCACTGTTGGTGGGAGACACACACACACAATGTGAGAGCATTTAAATGAACATGAAAACTTTAACCCTTGTGCAGTTTTAAAGTCTTTATTCTTCTGCTGTCAGCAGAGGGCGCTCTAATTCAAATCTGATTCTTGGAAATAGGCGTTTTAAGGACACATAATATTTAACCCTCTTTGTTCAGAATCAGTCTCAGAAAAAGGTTTACTGCTTTGTCAGAGAAAAGAATTCCAAACTAAAGAACTTGGTTCAGCATTAGGGTCTAATACAACAATGAATAATAATAAGTATTTACACAAAATTTACACTTGGGTCAGAAATCTTGCAAAAATGACCAGTGCAATGAAATGTTTATTGGTTTGAATAGTTTAAAGTGGGAGGAGTTAAGTATTCATGAGTCCAACATCAGAGGAAAGGAATCTATCTCGACTTGTCGGCAAGGTTCTGGTCTCAGACGACCGTAGCCTCTGCCTGAGGGGGAGTGGCCTTCTGCATGAGGGGAGTGTCTCCTGCCTAAGGGGAGTGGTCTCCTGCTGAGGGGAGTGTCTCCTGCCTAAGGGGAGTGGTCTCCTGCCTGAGGGGAGTAGCCGCCTGCCTGTAGGGGAGTGCGCCAAATAGACCATGTCCAGGGTGAGAAGGGTCAGCTGTGATCCGACCTGCTCGTCCCAGAGCCCTGGAGACGTACAGGTCCTGCAGAGATGGAAGTCTGCAGCCGATCACCTTCTCAGCAGAGGGCGCTCTCTGTTCCTCGTCACAAACCGCTGCAGTCGTGTTGATCGTCTTACACTTTGTTTGTTTTTGAATCCTGTTTATGAGCTCCTCTTCTCTGCTCCTTCTCTGAGCGTCACAAAACCACTCTGTCAAAGGTACAGATCTGGAGGTCTCCTGAGCACACAACTGTCTGCTACATTAGCATTAGCTTTTGTTTATTTCCCCATGTTGTTCCCTCTGCTGCCAGTAGATGGAGCGCTAACACAAATCCTGATGAGGGAACGCCTGACTGAGAGCAAGTCATGTGTGGTTTTCAGGACAAACATTATTTTAAGTTTTAAAACATGGGACGCCAAAACAAAAGGACAAGAGACAGTTTAAAGACGAGAACAAGAGGAATAAAGCAGAACGTGGAGTTTAAGTGTGTCTGATGACGTCCTGAGCGTCTGAGGTGGAGGACTCACCCATCCGGCTCCCAAATGCTTCAGTCGGAAGTTTTCATCTGCAAAGGTCGTGCCATAGATGCTGTGACCTGAAAGTCCACACAAAGCAGAAGTTCAGAGTGAGAGCAAGAAAACACCAAAGACTTCCTGATCAGAGGTGAGCGAGACATCCAAAATGTAGATCAGATCATGAATGTGTCAAATCTCAACATGGAGTTTATTGTTTATAGTAAGAAATGCTACACGACGAGCTGAATGGAACTAGAAATGAAAACATTTACAAATAAGAGTATAAGGTGATATTTCTGCACCTTTGTGATACATTTTACAGACATTTCACATTTATCTACTTGCTGCCTGACTTTGGAAACCTTTTAACTAAACTAACTAAACATCACAGAGCCAGGGTCAGAGAGGGGGCCAGGGTCAGGGTCAGAGCCAGGGTCCTGAAGTTGCACCTCCACTGCCGTCTCCGCTGGTGAAGTCTCCTCCCTGGATCATGAAGTCCTTGATGACGCGATGGAACCTGGAGCCTTTGAATCCGTAGTCTTTCTGTCCAACACAGACAACAGCAAGAGGTTCAGTGAGTGTGACTCTGAACTTCAACAGTCCAGTGTGTTCCTGGACAGAAGAAGAGTTTCAACTGTAAGTCTAACTGTAATCTCGTGTACATAGTAATGCCTATTTTATTTTATACTATATTAATTTTAAAGTGTTTCTTAATGCATGCCCTTTTTGATTTCATATATATTGTTTTTATTATTGATCAGTGTTTTATGTTGCACCTTAATGCCGAGACATGTTCCTATGTTTGTGACTTTTGTTAATTGACAATAGCAATAAAGCCTTTCGGATTCTGATTCTGATCCAAGTTTATTTCTAAAAAGTCCAATAAAAGGCTCTCAAACTGTAGATTTAATGGCCCTGTAAATGATCTAACTATCCTATTTCTGCACTTCTTTGGTAAATATTCCATTGATTCTTGTTGCTTCCTATAGTCTTCCTTCACCTGAACCTTTGTGTCCCGTGGCTAATGATGACCTTTATAATCTGCATTATTTACAGTGTAATGACATCAAACACACACTGTGCAAAATTCATGTTCGAAGACACGTTCAAACTTCATTCTGAAAGCACACAGTGAAGCAGGAGGACGGGAGGGCAGCTGACCTCTCCTGTTGCCAGGGTGACGAAGTTGGCGACCGTGAGTGGAACGACTTCCCCGAACAGTCCGATGACGATCCTGCCAACCTCGTGACCTCCGACTGTCACGTCAAAGAAAACCTGCCGCGAGATCGGAACGTGAGAACGTGAGTTCAAACGCTTCAAGATCCATAAAGCTCACGTCGTCCACCACGGAACCTTCTGGAATCACACGCATGTCCCCACGGACTTTCTGGGGGGAAAAAGCATTTCGTGCAACGCTTTCAAACGTTTATGAAAAAATGAATAGAAATGTGGGAGGGGCTGTTGAGCGCTGTAGAAAATGTAAATAGTCCAATCGTTTTCCAATCGTTTTCCAGTGCCTTGTCAAATTGTCCACAGCCAAAAATTGTCATCATATAACATTTCAAAAAGTGCACGAGCATCTGGATGAAGAGGACATGAAGACCACAAATGGAATGCATAACATTTAGACTTGTGATAAAATGTGTCATTGATGAGAATCTGAAATTTTGGTTTAACGTTGTGATAAATGGTCTTTTGGGTGTCAGTTTAGTCCAAATAACGATTAAAATGACTAAATGAGTAAATTGTTGCAGCCTCATTAGGTTTTCTTAATAATTGAATGATTTCTCTTATTGGCCCTTTGGCACAAGAAAATCCCATCAAGATTAAACATTCAAACTCAAAGTTACACATTATCATATCTAGTCTTATAAATTAAAAATAAATAATGCTTTGAGCAGACCAGGAGCGACGTGACGAAGAAGTGACTCGATCTTTGATGCGGGACCTTTAATAAAGCTTGGTCTCAATAAAATATAAATGTTTGTTATTTAGATTATGAAAACATAATGGTTCCAATTTTACAGTAAAAAGTTCTACTTTTAGTCATTTGGGCCATTTTAGCAGGATGTCTGAGGGCCGCATTTGGCCCTCGGGCCATAGTTTGGACACCCTGCAGTAGACCGTGACCCTCCTCATCTCCCGTTTGGCGCACAGTTTCTGCCGCAGAGCCTCAGTCTGGGCGTGCGCGTGCGCTACACCGTTATGCCAGATACAGACGTGCACGGCTCCAGACCCGCGCACTCACGTGCACTATCACGCGCGTGGGAACGGTAATAAATGCGGCAGAAGCTCCGGTACCTTCTCGGTGACTTTCGGCCCGTTCCGTGAATCTACGAACGATATCGACAGCAGCAGCGCGACGAGCACGCGCCCAGGAGACATGGCGAGGAGACAAGGAGACGAGGAGACGAGGACACTCAGCGGGGCTCAGCGGGGTGCACGGCCGCACATCAGCGCGCGCAGCCCGGACACAATCCCCAAGACGCTCCGGTCTGAAGGTGGAGCCTGCAGGAAAGCCCCGCCCACCACCAGGAAGGAGGGCACGAGCGAGGAGACAGGAAAGGAAGGGAGAGGATTTGAAATGGGTCATTGACTTCAAGCGCTCTCGTGTTTATTATAGACTAATGCATCTAAATAAAGCTCTGTCACGGAAGTTTCCGCCTGGAGCCACGTCAGTGAAGCCCAAACACTACACGGCACAGAACCTCCCATGAGCTGTTCACGTGTTTGCAGAGAACGTCTGTATTTCACCTGTTTAACGCAGCGGTTCTCAACCTGGGGATCACGGGATGTGTTCAGGGGCGGGGCCTAGGCTTGACACCCTCCAGTGGCGAGTGTGGACTCAAACATTAGGCATGTTGTGTTTGTGGGTCAGTCGTTATTATGAGGGTCACGACTGAAAAGACCTGCTCCTCTGTGTTTTTAAAGTCTGTTCACCTTACCATTTTTGTGGATGTTTATGCTTTCACGATGAGGGTGAGGTTGGAGTGAGGCTGGGAGGAGGTCGGGTTGAGGGTGCGGTGTGGTCAGGGGGAGGTCGGGCTGAGGATGCAGTGAGGATGGGGTGAGATCGGGCTGAGGATGGGGTGAGAATGAGGTCGGGGTGAGGATGGGGTGAAGGTTCAGGCTGAGGGTGAGATGAGGTCCGTTGAAGGTCGGGCTGAGGATGGGACGAGAATGAGGGTGAGGTCGGAGTGAGGATGGGGTGAGATCGGGCTGAGGATGGGGTTGAGGTCGGGGTGAGATGCAGTTGAGGATGGGTGAGATCGGGCTGAGGATGGGGTGAGGTCGGGCTGAGGATGGGGTGAGGTCGGGCTGAGGGTGAGGTGAGGTCAGGTTGAGGTCGGGGTGAGGTCGGGCTGAGGATGGGACGAGAATGAGGGTGAGGTCGGCGGATGAGGATGGGTGAGAATGGGCTAAGGTTGGGGTGAGATCGGGCTGAGGAAGGGTTGAGGTCGGGGTGAGGATGGGGTAGATCGGGCTAGAGATGGGTGAGGATGAGGTCGGGCAGTGAGGATGGGGTGAAGCCGGGGTGAGGATGGGGTGAAGTTGGGGTGAGGATGGGGTGAGTTCGGGGTGAGGATGGGTTTAGGAACATGGTCCCACCACAGAACGTTTCGGCAGGGCCGTCGTCTGCTTGTCTACAGGGAGATTCCACAGTACAGCTTTAACCTTAAACCTTTTCTATATCCATGGATGCCACTTGGCCAAGTTACTGGTCAGATCTGCGGAACTGAATAAATAGAACATCTCCATGGCGACAAGCGTGTGGCAGACACTTTAAGTTAAACGTGAAAGAGCAAATGTCCACGAGCGTTACGAATGAGTCAAAATCAGGACCTTCTGGAAACTTTGAGACGTTTGTCCTTAAAACATGTTCAACGTTTCATTCTTAAATCTGCTTTTTCTGTGAGTGTGTCTGACTTGTTCATTCAAAGTTTGTTTACTGGTTTACTTTTGTTTCTAAATGAACTTACAGTAGTTTTTGCTAACATTATATTTTGCTATGTTTAGCCCAATTCTCTATAGTTTAGCCAATGTCTTAACTGTTTGTTGCTGAGTTGGCTCGGTCATGGGCACAAAGGGGATAAAGTGTTTGTCTTTCACAATGAGATGCAGCGCTTAGGCCTGAGGTTATGTAACGTTATTGTCATACATAAATGAATAAACCTTGTGAAACTTTCTGAATGGGCACTGATACTTCAGTAGTTTTGCCCAGCTAAACTGTAGTGTGTGAAATGAGCTCATGAAACATACTTGTGCCGATCAAATAAACCTAAATAAATAAACAAAGCGGCCTAAACCACAACCGTTGTGCGTCAGAGGGATTATTTGAGTTATGTTTTTTAAAAATGATTATTTATCGGATAGGTACCAGTTTGGTAATGTAAACCAGAGCTCCTCACCTTGTTCTAAAGTAACCTACGGTATGCCACAGGGGTCAGTACTCGGACCAGCTCTAGTCTCCTTTATCCTGGTTCTAGTCCCCTTTAGGCCGGTTCTAGTCACTTTAGTCCGGTTCTAGTCCCTTTAGGCCGGTTATAGTTCCTTTATCCTCGTTCTAGTCCCTTTAGGCCGGTTCTAGTCCCCTTAGGCTGGTTCTAGTCCCCTTTAGGCCAGTTCTAGTCCCCTTTAGGCCTGTTTTAGTCCCTTTACGCCTGTTCTAGTCCCCTTTAGGCCTGATCTAGTCCCTTTAGGCCTGTTCTAGTCCCCTCTCGGCGCCGGTTCTCGGGGCAGTGGAATGTTAATGCCGTGTGCGCGCTGACCTTCCGTGTCGTGTCGTATTGGCTCCTGTCATCGTCCCGTCCCCTCCATCTTGTGCCAGGACGCATCCATTACGCACGGACGCATCCATTTGGCGGCAGCGCGGCGGTTAATTGGACGCGTTAACAACAACATGCCCGTATGCAAATGAGCGCGCGGCCAAGGTGAGACTCATGTTTAAATTCATGCGTCCGCCGCGCGCTCGAGTCCCATCGAATTACCGTCAGAGTGCGCGCTAACGAACACACAAGAGCACTTAACGACGAGTCATTTAACAGGACCAACACTTAGACCAGGACCAGGACAGAACCAACACTTAGACCAGGACCAGGACAGAACCAACACTTAGACCAGGACCAGGACCAGGACTAGGACAGGACCAGGACAAGACCATCACTTAGACCAGGACCAGGACAGGACAGGACAGGACCAGGACAGGACCAGGACAGGACCAGGACAAGACCATCACTTAGACCAGGACCAGGACAGGACCAACACTTAGACCAGGACCAGGACTAGGACAGGACCAGGACAGGACCAATACTTATACCAGGACCATGAGCAGGACAGGACCAGGACCAGAGGACAGGACCAGAACCAGGACCAGAGAACATGACCAGAACAGGATCAGGATCAGGACAGGACCAGAGAACAGGACCAGGACAGGACAGGACCAGAGAACAGGACCAGGACCAGGACCAGGACCAGGACCAGGACAGGACCGGAGGACAGGGACAGGACCAGGACAGGAGCAGGAAGAAGGAATAATCCACAACATCACGCCAACATGGTCCAGCTCAAAGTTAAACAAGTGTTTCTTTTTAAGACCTTTTGTCTTTGCTGTTGCCCAGAATCTGAAGTTCACACATCAGATTATTCTAGTCCTGATCATAGGATATAGTCCTGGTTTAGGCCTGGTTTAGACCTGGTTCAGACCTGGTTTAGTCCTGGTTTAGCCCTGGTTCAGACCTGGTTTAGTCCTGGTTTAGTCCTGGTTTAGTCCTGGTTCAGACCTGGCTCAGACCTGGTTTAGACCTCAGTGAGATGCAGCTCATTGATCGCTCGTTCAGAGGCGGAGCTTCGTGTGGAGCCGCTCAATAAATGAACTGCCCAAATTCATCATTTTCTACAACAGCAGCTAATTATCCAGACAGAGCAGGAGGCGAGAGTGGAGCCCCACTCTGAGGGCCCCACTGCAAGGGCCCGTCACCCAGTAGCCGTCACCCGGGGGCCATCACCCGGGTCCCCTCGCCCAGGGGTGGCTCGTCGCCCGTGGCCCGGGGGCCGTCGCCCTGGGGCCGTGGCCCGGGGGCCGTCAGCTTAGTCTACTCAAACAATACCAGAGAATATAGAGAACAGTAGAACGTTTGAACTCAGGTGGACTCTCAGTGTCAGGGTCAGAGGTCAGAGGTCAGGTTCTTCTCTGTGGTCACTGGTTCTGTCCACATGAAACACAAACAGCACAAATAAACGACAGTCACATTATTTCTCACAACAGCCTCAGAAAGTGTTCTTCAGCTCCAAAGACTTAATGGTGTCAGAGAAAGGACTTCGCTCCAGTTACGTCCAGTTTAGTCCAGGTCCTGTGCTTTTATTGGCTCGAGCGCGACATCAGACTGAGAAATGGCATGTACAGTGACGCTGAACTGCCACTAGAGGGCGCCCCGACGTAATGGTGTTTATGCAAATAGTCCAGAGATGATCTGGAGAGAAGAGCACAACCAAACACTTTATGATCTGTAACAAATGTGGTTTGGAGACAAGTTCTGCTCATGTCGTCACAGAAAGACAAAAACATATACTGAACTTGTGGGATTAAGTTAAAAGGATGTAAAGAATTAAAATGTTTATTAATAACAGCTATTTCTTCATGTTTCTGCACTGAAATGGAGCACACGATTATGGTTTACATGTAGTGAAAGAAACTCCACAGATGTTTGTCCTTGTCATTCTCAGTTTGGTTTTGCCTTCACAAGCTCGTCATATTCTTCTCTCTTAAAGTCCTTTCACTGACACAATCTCGTCTTTGAAGCTGGCTTCAAAACCGAGAAGAAAGTGCAGACGAGGTAAAGAAAGACCAAAGGCACGACCAGACCAGGACCTCCTAAATGTGATGATGAATTTGCAAAAGGTCGACATTTTGAACCTACAACTTATTGTGTCTCATTTGAAACATCTGTTGATCTGGAAACATTTATTTGGTAACCTCAGACTCAGTTTTGTTCATATAGTTGTACAAACATAGAAAATGAGATAAAAGCAGTCAATGATGGGTCCACTGGAGATGATGGTTCTTCTGCTACTGGAGGAAAAACTCACTTTAAGAAGAAGGGGACTTTTTGCCAATCTAAATCTACTAAAGAGAAGTGAATGAAGTCATACAGAAACTAAAAGAACTCTGACACCACCCGACAGTGATGAAGGCAGTGCAGACAGAATAAAAACAGAATAAACAGTGTTCATAGGGACTTGGTAATGTCCCACACCCGTGTCCTTAGACAGATGTCTCAAGCCCCCCTGTCCTTAGACCCTCCTTCTTGGCCAGGAAAAACTACCAAACCTCTTTGGGAAAAAGTAGAAACCTGGAGAAGTTCCACAGTGAAGGAGAGATCCGACTCCCTCGGACGGACAGGAGGACTTGAGAGAGACAGTGGAGCTGGACTCACTCAGGAGGAGAACCAGTTCTTCGAGGCAGATGAAGAACCGTTTATATGCCTGTTTCACTCCTGGCGGGGAAGTGGGAGAAGAAGGAAAAGCGATGAGCAGATTGAAGATTGTTGATACTAAAAGTAGTCTTCATCAGAGGATAGTGCTCCAGCTCCATACTTCCCCCAGCATAGTTGCTCCTAGGGCAGCGGAGCTGAAACTGTAGGTTTTTATTGTTGTTCCTAACTGGCCTGACCATAAGCCATTTCAAAGAGGAACGTTTTAAGCCTGGTCTTAAATGAAGAAACTGTCGGCCTCTTTAACATGGACAGGAGCTGATTCCACAACACACTAAACGCTCAACCTCCTACTGTGCTTTTAGAGACTCTTGGGACCACCAGAAGTCCAGCATTTCGAGAGCTCACTGTTTTGTTTACTGTCAAAAACACACAAAAGCGTGACAAACCCTGAACACACCAACAGTCTCCGCTCTGGACTCTTTCACTGAAAACATCTCAAGCTTCGTTGGTTTCTTTATAAAACCTTTTGTTGCAACTTGATTGTCTTTTGTGCCAGACTGTGAATCTGAACTTAAATCCAAATACTCCTTGTTACGCTGGACACAGAATCTACTCATGAGGATCACAAAGGTGGAGGTACTCGCCACATTTTTGGTCAAATAACTTCCACACAGTGCACGAGAGGTTTGGCAGAAACTGTACTCTCAAAAAATATCTTTATGTTTGAAAAAGTGTCTTCTAAATACAAACAGCTCTGGGAAGTAAAATGTCCCCTTCAGCTCATTGTTTTTGGAAACGAATCACTACTCAATGAAAGAAATCCATTTCACAAACAAAGTGTTGGAAAAGGTGTTGATGACGTAATAATGATCTCTGAAGGCCTCAAAGAAAGCTTAATGGACTTCTACAACTTCCTCAAGTCTAGTCAACATATAAAATGTACTTTAAGGGCCGTAATTTGCCCCCGGCGGTAGCGTTGACGTGTGTCTTTTTCAGTGGGTGGAGTCAGGGCGCAATTTTGCTATCTTACTGACCGCAAAGAGCGCAAAGACCTTTAAAGGCCAATTCAAACTTCATAAGAAGCAATACGTTTGTTTCAGCTTTGGCATTCAAACTTCAACAGACGCGCCGCAGCTAGACCCCGCCCCCCGTGATCCAACTGTTTCCACGCCGTTGCTATGGAGATTATTATCACAGACAGCTCGGGTGAGAGATTGTGGAGAGAGGTGTAGTAAGCTACATAAAGCTTTGTGTTTTATAATAATCAGTCACATATTCCCAGAGAAACGAGCCGAACCAGGAAGTGAATTCAGACGCAGCAAAACGCACAGGTGGACAGGTGGATCGCGAATGTACGAGACACGGTCAGCATTTTATAACTGTCAAAACCTGCCCGCAATGAAATGAGAATGTCATGTCCCGGTCCAACCTGTGCGTCAAAACACAACCGTGTGCGTGCGTGTGCGCCGTGTGTGCGTGTCCTTCCCTCTGTGCGCTGCGGATCAGGGAGACAGAGGGAGGTTTCCCCTCATCTGCAAAGCTCTCTTCTCAAATATCAAACCCACTCAGGTTAATATTGGTCATTCATGCTTGAGGCAAATATCTAAAACTCATAAACATCCACAAGCCATTATTAACGCTAGTTTTGAAGTTTGTTAGTTACGATACGAAGTCTGCCGCCCCAGTCCCCTCCGAGTCCCCCCCCTGAGGCCCCGAGTTCCCCCCCCCCGAATCCACCCGGAGTCCCCTCCCCGAGTCCAGCCCGAGTCCACCCCGAGTCCCCCCCCACCCACTCCACACCCCAAGTCCTGCCCGAGCCCCCCGTGAGGGCCTCCTCTGTGATAAGGGTCTCTGTCCTCCTCCAGCAGCAGCAGATGTGACTGACAGTAAGTGATCCAAAAATACCTCTGTGACTGCTCCCCATTGACTTCCACTCAGAGCCCGGTCCCCCGGGTGGCCCTTGAGAGCCCGGACTTTAACCAGACCTGGACCAAACCCAGTCCCGAGTCGGCGAGGCACCGAGAACGTGACGCGTGACGGACAGATGCTGCGCATGAGCTCCGACGGGGCCGATGAAGGGCCATTCCAGGGTCTTCCTCACTGGCCTCCCGCTGTGCGCTCATTTACATATTGATTCTGCGACAGATGCCCTACCTGACACAGCATTTTACTTTTGTTTTTTAAATTCAGACTTGGGACCAGCACTTTCTGGGGTCTTTTCAGCACAAACGGAGTCGACATTAGAACTGTAACGGAAGGATGAAAAACAACCAACGCAACATTTAAATACAAAATCCACAGTTATTGTGTTTTTCTCGTTTAAAATGCACACCTAAATCCTGCTTTTACGTGCAAATGAACTTGTTTTTGAAAAAGGTAAAAACTTGAGAGACCCTTTAATCCTACCGTTAAAGCAAAAACTGCGTCAATTCCTGAACGGGGCAAAAATGAAGTGACGCGATGTAGAAACTGGGATTAACCTCAGAATGTGACAGGGAAAGCCTCCGACACGTGTGAGTGACGTCAGAGCTGCTTCACACTTAACACTGGATTTGACTGCATTTACTGCACATTTAACTGCACATTTGGGATGATTTTTAGCTTTTACTGGACAAATACTCACAGAAATGTTGGGCCCACAGTAGTTTTTTACTTTTATCTACAGAAATATCACACGCTTTGGCACTAATTATACTTTTTATTCCCTCCTTTGTAATGGAAACGCAGAATAAGTGCCCTTTCAAAACCTGGAACACAAAACTGATGCTTATTTCGTTGCAAAGACTTGAAACCATTTAGATCTCATGTCGGCTAATCACTGAAAATATGTCGTGGTTTACGTCAAATTCAGAATCAGAATCAGATTTTGCCTCCATTTCGGAAAACTTAACATTCTGAAGACAGCATTTGAAAGGGTTTGATCAGGGATTTCAACGTGATGGTTATTTAGGACAGTGGCCGTCACGAGAAACACTGTAAAACATAATAATATTGAATTAGAATTGGGGGAAAAGTCCTCAAAATGTTGCGTATTAAACTGAAACCCCTATTTATGGGTCTAGCCTTGCCTCAAAGGGAAAAAATGCCCCCAAAACAACAACAAAAAAGGCAAATTCTTAATTGTTTGCGTCTAAATAATCAGAGTCCTGTTTTACACACACTTCAGAGTATTCATGAAGCGAGGAAAACTCAAAAGAATGTGTGCAGAAAGAGGCAGAAAACCGCTAATGAGAGAGTGTGTGCAGGGGGGGAGTAAAAGGGGGAGACGGAGAAAAGGGAAGAGAGAGAAGAATAAGCAGAAGAAGAGGCACCGCCGCGGAGGAGAGTGACCAACCCAACCCAGACCAGAGCCCCACAGCCCGGCGAAGAGCGCGGAGGAGGGACCCCGGACCAGCGTTTCCACTCCCGCGGCCACGTCTGCTCCGGCTGCCCGCTCCATGGTGCACCTCCAGCGGCGCTTCAGTCTCCACAAGTAAGTCCCCCCCTTTTTCCCTCCCCATCCTCTCTGCTCTCTTTTACCTCCAGGAGCTCCGCAACTTTCAGCGGGACGCCGACGACACTTCACCCCGTAAGCGATCAGTCTCATCCCGGACACGCGCCGCGCGAACTCCCGCTGCTCACTCCGGCCGCTCCAGAACTTTCAGCGGGACCTCGGCGACTCGTCACGCGGTCATCGGGTCACTTCGCCTCGCTCCACCGCGCTCCGGGTTTCTCCTTTCCTCCTCTCTCCATCTTTCTCTCCACACTTCGGGAGCTCCGCAACTTTCGGCGGGACCTCGACGCGCCTCGCCCCGCGCCCGCGATGACTTTCGAGCGGACGCGCGCTTCTCGAAATCCCGCTCCTTCTCCTCGGGACTCCCAGCTGCGGCTCCGGAACTTTCGGCGGGACCTCGGCGCGTCTCACCCCGCCTGCGCGCGCTCTCATCCCGGGAACGGACCCCGCGACGCACCGCTCATCCGGATCCTCCGCCACGGAACTTAACTTTTTCATTTTTTATTTACGTGCGCCAACTTTGACCTCGACTTTCTGCGCATTTTTGCACAAGTAAAGTATTTTTTCATCCCGGATTTATTTAGCACTTTTTCTTGTTTGGTTCTGGACCGAAGCGGAGCGTCACGTCACAGTCAGTTCACCGCAATTCATATTCATTTCACGCTTTATTAACTTATGTATCCAGCAAATTCATCACATTTACGCAGACATGCCCCGTCTTATCCTTAATCTATCCACAATTACGCGATATCGACACAGAAACGACCTTTAAAGTGATTTAAAATTAGTCTAATTTGATGACACGCGCCCAAACGTCATTTCGCTAACGTTACCGTGCGCTAACGCAAGGACCGAATTAAGCTAGCGATTAAAAGTACACATTTTCACGCTTTTTACTTGTATAATTTTATCATTGCGATGGGAAATCAATAACCGTGGTTTCGGGTCGTGTTTCTCAATTAAAATAACCGTCCAAAGCGCAAATTAAGGTAGTTTTTGTGCAAATTAATCGTCTCTCGTTGTAGGCTAAATTGTTAATTGGGAAATTGATTAGTTGCTGGGTTAGCCACAGTTTCAATTAGTTTCCCCGGTAAAGACAGAGCAGCGGGCTGTGGGACGTCCTCAAGTTCCGACGCGCACGAAACACCGCATTTTGTAGCACATTTAAAGTCCAAATGTTTAGAACGTGACTGATTTTTGACACTTCACGCCTTCAGCGGTGTTTGACGGCTGCACGCGGCCGCTTTTACCGGGCTCCGCGCGGACGGGAAAAACACACCGATGGAAGAAACTCAACGGGAGTTTTTTTTTTAACCGTCTTAAATCCACGTAATGTATTTAAAAGACGTTTGTTCGTAAATAAATGCAGTTTATTGCGCTTTGGAGCAGGGCATAAATTGACGTGCGGAAGCTGCGAGTCCGGACCGTTTACAGGCCTTTTTCTCACGGAAAAACACGAAATAACACCTTTTAAATAGGATTTATCAAATGTTATGTAACTTTGTTTTTTGCCACACTTTGATCAAATTAAAAACATAAATTTGTATAATCGGGTGTCCCAGTTAGGACAAATCTGTTCAATCTTTTACATCAAACAGTTGAGATGGAATGATATTTTTATTTTACTAAAACAGATTTGGCTTTTGTTGCTTGAGAGTAAATTTGTCAGTGTGAGTACATTTAAATCAAATGCAGCCGGCCTGTTTTTGCACATAAACTCTTCAATTGTAGATATTTGTCATTGGGGTATATTTCAAGATGCAGAACATTATCGGAAGAATTAACTTACATGAAACACACTTTAAATCCTATAATGACATATTCATTGTGTTTTGCTTCCATGAAATGTTTGCTTAACATGAACATTTTCAGCTTTAGCAAAATACAGAACCTTAATTTAGACTTATTTTAATGAAATAATTGTGTTTATTTGAATGCAAAGGGATACGATGTAGAATAAAAGTGACAAAAAGAAGTCCACCTCATTTAAAAATCAAAGCTTTTCTTTACTTTGGCGCACAAAGACTCTGTTCCCTTCAATTTACACCACAATCTGAACAAAACCTGGCCCTAAACAAATAAATGTAAATATTCCATAAACTATTCATATATTTACACGTCATATTATTTATTTGACTGGTTTTAGAGGTGAACGTGCGCTTGAGTAAATCCTCAGAAACCCTCAGTGTGTTGGTTTTACGGCTCGTTAGCGTTTATTACTGAGAAAAACATGACTTTTAATCAGATTTGTCGCCGCGTGGATCGATCCGACCGCGGCTCCATTTGGGAACCTGTTACGGGAACGGGCAAGAATGAAGCGTGTGTGTTTAATTCTCTGCGGAATCGAAAGTCTCTGAATCTCTCTGAAATCTAATTCTCAAATATGTTCGATTGAAAGGTAAATTTAAGCTCGAGTCTGTTGTTTATTAGAAGTGTCAAACAGTCAATCAATCTATTTAAGTTAATCAAATTAAAGAACATTCCTAAAGAAACTTGAAATGTTTCGATTTTTGTTGAATTAACCTCGACTTGACAATGACATTTGTCTCAAAAGCCGGGAAACGAGAAATAAATATTACAATGCTTCAGCGACTGAAAAGCATAAAATCAGGGTTATCTCAAAATGCGTGACTCTAGAGCTGGAGATATATTTAAAAATATATTTTTTTGCAATTGTTTTGGAAATCTGCAAATATAGAACGTAGAGTGGGTCGTCTGGAATGAAAACGATTAAAAATGTGCTCTTTTCTGCTTAATTTTCACATTTACACACACATTTACTCACACACTTTAGCTGATTCTGATCAAGTGCGGAAATATTGTATGAAAATACTTATTGAGATAATGTGCAAAAAGATATCGAGCTTTATTATTAAATACGCATAATTTAATCTAATAAGAATTAAAGTGCTGAAATTGCGCGTCTTGAATGGCGAACCGCACAGAAACAGGCGGAGAACGAAAACCCCAGATCTATCAGCGGCGATAAAAAGCAGCTACGAGCGTGAAAAGTGTGGCTGTAATTGTCCTGAAAGCGCAGTAAAGGAGTGTAAACGATGTGGATGAGTGATAAAAGTCGATGCGTCCCGCTGCGCCCGGATCAATACTCGGACAGCAGCACATGGCGAGGAGCGGCGAGGAGCGGCAGAGCTGCTCTTAACGATCAAAACGATGCGCTTCAGGCAGCAGCAGAGGGGGGTTCATGCTGGTTATAAACAGGGGGTTCACACTGGTTACAAACAGGGGGTTCACACTGACTACAAACAGGGGA
Organism: Chaenogobius annularis; assembly: GCA_015082035.1. Lineage (NCBI taxonomy): Eukaryota > Metazoa > Chordata > Actinopteri > Gobiiformes > Gobiidae > Chaenogobius > Chaenogobius annularis. The sequence continues at coordinate 65,682 of BJKM01000581.1, read as the reverse complement.
TTTACACTGACTACAAGCAGGGGGTTCGAACAGGGGGTTCACACTGACTACAAAGAGGGGGTTCACACTGGTCACAAACAGGGGGTTCACACTGACTACAAACAGGTGGTTCACACTGGTTACGGGGGTTCAAACACTGGGTTCACACTGACTACAAACAGGGGGTTCACACTGGTGACAAACAGGGGGTTCACACTGACTACAAACAGGGGGTTCACACTGACAACAAACAGGGGGTTCACACTTACTACAAACAGGGTTCTTACTGACAACAAACAGGGGGTTCACACTTACTACAAACAGGGTTCTTACTGACTACAAACAGGGGTTTCACACTTACTACAAACGTGGTTAATACTGACTTCAAACAGGGGGTCACATATGCAAATTAGGGCTCGTTATTAATGAAGTACGAAGAATAGAAAAAACGTAATGTTTCACTTCAATAATAATTTTATATTTGGTTTGTTTTGATGTTGTGGTCATTCTTAAATCACATTTAAGTTTATATTTATATTTACCGGTATGTTTAGATTTAGATTATGGTTTAAGTTTAAATTTAGGTTAAAATGATAAATATACAAAGTCAATCTAAGGATAAAACAATGGAATGGTCTGCATTCAGATGCGACTCACAAACATAAATGCCATGAACGGATTTCAACTCACCTATCATTGTGAAGCAGAATTCACCAAGCGTTGGATTGTTCACCCACTAATTGGGAACGTGAGCTGGGTTTAGACCGTCGTAAAACAGGTTAATTTTTTTTGTGAGAGGTTGAGAGAATCTGAACTGCTGATCTTCGTTTGTAGAGACGAAACCACACGACCGCCACCGCTTTGGCCCTAAAAACACAGGATATTCAGGACGACTGCAAAACACAGTTTCAACAACCCATCGACTAATCTGGACTAAACCAACTCTAGAACACACAACGCGACCTTTTATCACAGAGACGGTGGTTTTAGGGTTAATCAACATCAAAATGTCAGAAAAGAATGATCAATAACACGCTTTATTTGTAAAACCAGCTTCAGTCACATATTTACACCTTTATTTGGGTAAAAAATGTATTAAAAAGTCTCAATGTTCAATAAAACAAAGGCTGACTAGTCGACCACTGAAATAATCATTAGTTGCAGCTCTAAAAAAAGTTTCAACCGTTGCACGTTTAGCTTTTCAATCGTGCGTCAATTTATTTCAAATCAAAACACGTGAACACTGAGAACACTGTTTACTGAAGCCTTTATTGGACTGGACAGTGTCGCATGAAAAGGAGATGAAGCTGAAGCTCCTGGTCATCTGAAGCTCCTGGTCATCTGAAGCTCCTGGTCATCTGAAGCTCCTGGTCATCTGAAGCTCTTGTTCATCTGAAGCTCTCCTGTTCATCTGAAGCTCCTGGTCATCTGAAGCTCCTGTTCATCTGAACCTCTGTTGAATCTGAACAGCTCCTGTTCATGTGAAGGTCCTGGTCATCTGAAGGTCCTGGCTCATCTGAAGCTCGGTCACCTGTTCATCTGAAGTTCCTGTTCCTCTGGAGCTCTGTTCATCTGAAGCTCCTGGTCATCTGAAGCTCTTGTTCATCTGAAGCTCCTGTTCATCTGAAGCTCCTGTTCATGTGAAGGTCCTGTTCATGTGAAGGTCCTGGTCATCTGAAGCTCCTGGTCATCTGAAGCTCCTGGTCATCTGAAGCTCCTGTTCATCTGAAGTTCCTGGTCATCTGAAGCTCCGTTCATCTGAAGCTCCTGGTCATCTGAAGCTCTTGTTCATCTGAAGCTCCTGTTCATCTGAAGCTCCTGTTAATCTGAAGCTCCTGGTCATCTGAAGCGGCTGGTCATGTTTCTTCTTGAGCCTCTTTGTTTTCGCCGGTGCATTTCCCCCCGGATTTTCCCCCTTCAACTTCAGTTCCAGCTTCAGTTTCAGCTTCAGTTTCAGCTTCAGTTTCAGCTTCAGTTTCAGCTTAAGTTTCAGCTTTAGCTTTAGTCTCAGTTTTGGCTTTAGTTTCAGCTTCAGTTTCAGCTTCAGTTTCAGCTTCAGTTTCAGCTTTAGGTTCTGCTTCAGTTTCAGCTTCAGTCTCAGCTTCAGCTTTAGTTTCAGTTTCAGTCTCAGCTTCAGTTTTAGCTTCAGTTTTAGCTTCAGTTTCAGCTACAGTTTCAGCTTCAGCTCAAACTAAAACAACTCCAAACACATAATCACACACATTAATGGATTTATGTGTAATTAACTTCGTCATAAATAACTAGTGCGGCGCAAACAATCGGCACAACTATAGAAACATGGAAATAAATGTAAAAAACGTGTTTCAGTTTCAACGTGAAACGCTTGAATCTCGAGGTGGAGATTTATTAAAGAAATGTCTACAACCGTCAAATGTCGTTTTGTAGCGAAATTAGAACGTGGAGTTAATGATCTGAAACGGGTGAACATGAGCTTAAGAAGAGACGGAAACGCCGCGAGCCCCGAGGCCTTGGAAAAACATCAAAATTTGTCCAAAAAGTTCTCACAGGGATTTAAGGGATTCATTGAGTGTCCTGAACATACGTCTTCAACATTATTAACCTTTGTTCTTTACGTCAAAGGTCTGATTTGTTGATCTTTGAGCCTGTGGTGTGACTCTGAGTCCAGTGTCATCTCCAAACATGGACCAGGTATCACCAAAAGGAGGCGGGAAACGTGTCAGAAAATCAGTAATGTTTCGCAGTTGTCGTTTTGTCTTTAATTAAAACTGTTAAAACGAGCTGAACAAGAGACAGAAACGTGCAATGAAATGTCCCAAATGAGAGCATGAAGTCAGATTTCTCCGTTCACACACATTTACACACACATACACATTTACACTCACATTCACACATACGTTCACACACACGTTCACACACACATTCACACACACGTTTCAGCTTGTTCTGCCCATATAAACTCGATGTAGAAACACTCGCAAAGAGGAGCGCGGTCCTTCGTCTCGGGTTGTGTCGTGTCAAGTGGCTCCGTCGCCCAAATAAATCATGTCCTTAACGGCCGTTCTCCACAAACGCGGCGCGTTCCTGTGGGAATCCGCCCGAACCAAAACGAGCGCGAGCCTGGGCCAGAACATAACCACACTCAGAGGATGTAATGTTGAAAACTGTCCTTAAAATTGTTTGTCGAGGTTTAATTAACACTTTAATAAATACCCTACTTTTACTACAATTTTATGTTTATTTTATTTTTGGTCAGCTCATTTTGCAGTTTTTTTTTTCTAAATTACAGATGATGCACTCGATTTTTCCTATTTAAGAAATAAATAATTATCCACAAAACAAAAATTGCAATATTATAATTTGTTATCATCTGAAAGTAAAAGATGCCATTTTTGAGCCTTCCTTTTTAAAGAGACTGAACATGAATTTGTGAATTATTATTATTATTATCACGAGTTCTCACTGATAACAAAATAAACTTCGTCTTATCTGTAAATCATTTGTGGGAACCGTGTGTTATTATAAATGTATTTTAAAAACTCGTCCAGCTGCTGCAGGTTTAAAAGATTTTACACAAACGTCATCCCGATTTCTTAAACCTTTAGTTTGTCCTGGAAACAACAGACGAGTTCCTTCAGGGTTTAAAACAAAACAGAACGCCTCAAACACAAAACACAGAACACGACCAGAGAGAAAAAGACAAAAGACCAAACGGAATCACGACGCGTTAAAGTCCAAATCCTGGTCCCACCGAATCACAGAGTTTTAGAGTTTTATTTGTCCAGTTTAGTTGATTATCAAATCTCGCACAAAAACTCATCAAGTTACACCAAAAACACACGTGACGTATTATTAATATAAAAAGGTGTCAGTTCTTTTGTTACAGGACAGAGCTAAAAAAACTTATTTACACGTCTTTGTTTTCGATCATTTTAGAGAAACGAATCCGACAAAGTCAAACATGTTTCTGTCGTAAGCTTCACTTGACGGAGGCGTGTTTTTGTGAGTTCATGTGAAGGATAAAACATCACAAAGTAAAGAGCTATTTTTTGACGTGGCAGACGGCGTGTGGCGCGAGTCGGAACGTCGCGGTGAATTAGCGTTATTCACCGGAGCGTTTGGAAGCCGCGGATTATGTAACGATTACGGGAGGTTTTTTTTGTGTGTGCGCGCCAGCTCGTGTTGTTTGCGTCTGTCGTTTGTCTCTCTGCCCGCGACCTCGGCCCCGTCTGGAGTGAGTGAAACTGATGCTTTAGAGATTTAGAGGTCAAAGGTTAAGTCCACGCCGCTGCAGATGAAAAGGCTCCGTTCCAATCGGCACTTCGCTCTCTCAAACCAGACGTTCCGATCACTTTCACTTCACTTGGACTCGAAATGTAATCATTCTCACTGTTTTTATTGTTTTTTTTTTACGTGTACTAATGTGTGGAAAAAAAGTCGGAAATAGTTTGAAATGTATCGTACATTTTTATCGTGTTTTAGATTGTTTTAACTTGGGACAATACAAAACTGACTAATTAATCTAAGCGAACAGGAAAATGTAGAGACATCAATGTGAAATGTCTGTCGTTTCCTCACATAAATGTAAGAAACAAAAATGTTTTTCATCATGTCATGTTTTCACACTGAAATAAGGCATTTGCTGTGTAAAAATGACCTAAAGTACACATATTTGGGACATTTAAATCTGTAAAAATTACAGAGCAGGTTTAAATACAAAGATAGAAACATATATGGAAGAGATTTTGTATTTCTTCTTTAGTTTTTGAGTCATCTAGATTGGCATGATCGTTACAATTTTGCCTCATTTATTTTTTTTTATTTTTTTTGGGATCGAAGTGTGATAAATGAGGCTCAGTACCTTGTAATGTTCTGTCAGACTCTTGTACAGTTTGGTGTGTGCAGGAGCCACTTTAAGGCCTGATCTTTATGTCTCTGTGGGAGGAACATGTCCCAGAGAATTCTACGTTAGCGGTGTTGCCTGTCGTGACGTCATGAGTTTATGCACCGACATTATTTCCTTTCCTCTGAGTCAGAATTATGAGCAGCACAAACGGTAAAATGTGTTGTTTTTGGGGTGTTTGTTTGGCTCAAATGAACTTTCTGCGGTCAAACGTGAACCTCAGTCGTTTCTTGTCGCTGCGACTGTTTCAGCTGTGACTGGGGGGGAGCTAAAGGACACTTCAACTCAACACTTGGACTCATGTTATTTATGCAGAGAAAGGTCACGAGTTCAACTGTGTTGTGTTTTTATGATTATATTGTCACCTCGAAACGTCCCTGTTTTTGTCCCGCAGAAGGGTTTCACCTCTAAACGTCCCTCTGCTTTTTTTGTCCCGCAGAAGGGTCTCACCTCTAAACGTCCCTCTGTTGCTTTTTTCCAGCAGAAGGGTCTCACCTCTAAACGTCCCTCTGTTTTATCCCACAGAAGGGTCTCACCTCTAAACGTCCCTCTGTTTGTTTTGTCCCGCAGAAGGGTCTCACCTCTAAACGTCCCTCTGTTGCTTTTGTCCCACAGAAGGGTCTCACCGCTAAATGACCCTCTGTTTTGTCCCGCAGACGGCCGCGATGCTGAAGCCCGCCGACGCCAGCGCCTCCGCCTTCCTTAAGGTGGACCCGTCGTATCTGCAGCACTGGCAGCACCTCTTCCCCCAAACACAGCTCAAACCGCCTCTACAGCCGCCGTCCAACAGCAACAACAACAGCACCTCGCCCGGCTCCACCTTGGCCCCGCCTCTCGCCTCGCTGCCGGACCGCTTGTCACTCAGCGTGGAAACCCTCCGCTCGGCGCGACTGCACGGACACGTCCACCACGCCAACGCCTCTGGCATCTCCAGCTCCACGCAGCTCAACGTGGCCCCGCAGGTCACGCTCTTCGGCCAGGCCTTGGCGCCCGTCTGCCTCCCCGAGCGACCGCTGCAGCCTGGGGAGCGGGGAGGAGCGCGAGACGACGTGGTGCTGGTGGAGAGTAATGCACACGCTAACGCCAAGGAAGGGTCGGGCGGCGTAAGCGTGGTGTCGTCGAGCGTGAAGAGCGCCGGCGGAGCGGACGACGGCGGAGGGAAGAGCAGTTTACTGAGGTTCAAGCTGACGTCGGAGGAGCTGGACTATTACCTGTACGGACAGCAGCGCATGGAAATTATCCCCCTGAGCAACCACACGGGGGAGCCAAACAACCGTACGTGTCACTCACTCTGTAAACTCGGCCAAATGTGCGCACACTCATAACTAATAACAGATTTAGGGTTCATTTAGGGATGCAAATGGTCCTCAAGTGACACAGATCCTTTAGGTACATTTCGTACGGTTCTGGGCTTCAATCCGGTCGGTCCTCCTGACACTTTTTAATCCTGAGGTCAATTTGAGCGAGTCACAAAAAATCGTGTAGTAATTCCAAGTTTGTGTGTGTGAAGGGCGTGGCTAAAGCTAGTGTGCACAGGAACAGTTTTGCCTCATTTCTTTGACTTCTCTGCAAAGCCTCTACGCTGCGTTTGAACCTCTCTTTATGGAATGCTTTGGCTTTGGATCATGTTAGACGCATTATGACCTGGAAATATCAGATTTTGGCTCTTGACAAAGCGAGTGCTGTGCGGCGACAAACAGGAAACGTGTTTTGCTATGGTTTGTATTGCTAACGCTCGACCTACAAGTTAGCATCAGCTTTAGCACAAGATAGCAAAATTGGTGTGGCCCAGTTGAGGCCCTCATTGTACACTATGATTGGCCCTAATACCGGTGTGGGTGTGGCCATTAATGGTTCAGCCCGACCTGGTCCAGTGACAGTGACATTTATGGTCGACCCCACAGTGTATAGGGTCCTCGAGGGCCCTGAGCACAGGAGCCCGGGCCAGCACAGGAGCCGGAGCACAGGAGCCCGGAGCACAGGAGCCCGGAGCACAAGAGCCCGGAGAACAGGAGCCCGGAGCACAGGAGCCCGAGCACAGGAGCCCGGAGCACAGAGCCCGGAGAACAGGAGCCCGGAGAACAGGAGCCCGGAGCACAGGAGCCCGGAGCACAGGACAGCCGGAGCACAGGAGCCCGGAGCACACGGATCTCCGGGCCCTGTCACATCCTGGAGCCCAGTGGCTTCTCTCTTCACTGAGTGCGTTTGCAGCAGTGTTCTATCGACAGAGGTCAGAGGTCACCGGCTCCAACAGACTCCAGGCCTCATCCCTGTTCATGTTTAAACTTACACCTCTCTCCCTCTCGCTCCTACCCTCCCCCCTCTCTCCTCTACTCTCTCTCTCCTCTTCCTCTCCTCTCTCTCTCCTACTCTATCTCTTCCCCTCCTCTCTCTCAGCCCCTCATCCTCTCTCTCCCCTCCTCTCTGTTCTCTCTCCTCTCTCTTCCCTCTCTCTTCCCCTCCCTCCCTCTCTCTCGCCTCTCCCCTCTCTCCCTCTCCATCTCTCTCCCTCTCTTCTCTCTTCCATCCTTTCTTCTCTCTCTCCTCTTTCCTCTCTCTTCCCTCTCTCCCCTTTCTGTCGTCTCCTCTTCTCCCCCCCCTCTCTCCTCTCCCTCCTCCCTCTCCCCGCCTCTCCCCTCCTCTCTCCCTCATCTCTCTCCTCTCCTCCTCTCTCTCCCTCTCTTCCCCTCTCCTCTCCCTCTCTCTTCCCCTCCTCTCTCTCACCCCCTCTACCTCCTCTCCTCCTTCTCTCTCCTCTCCCCTCTTTCTCCCCTCTCTCTCTTCCTCCCTCTCTCTCCTCTCTCTTTCCCCCCTCTCTCTCTCTCCCCTCTCTCCCCTCTCTCCCTCTCTCTTCCCCCCCTTCCTCTCCTCCGCCTCCTCCCTCCCCTCCTCACTCCCCTCTCTCTCCCCTCCTCTCTTCTGTCTCTCTTCTCTCCCTTCCTCTCTCTTCCCTCCTCTCGCTCTGTCCTCTCTCCTCTCCCCCTCCATCTCTCTCCCTCTCTTCTCTTCTCCATCCTTTCTCCTTCTCTCTCTCCCTTTCCTCTCTCTTCCCTCTCTCCCCTTTCTGTCGTCTCTCCCTCCCTCTCCCCCCCTCTCTTCTCTCCCTCTCCCTCTCCCCCGCTCTCTCCCTCCTCTCTCCCCTCATCTCTCTCTCCCCTCTCTCCCTCTCTTCCTCTCTCCCTCTCCCTCTCTCTCCCCTCCTCTCTCTTCCCTCCTCTCTCTCTCTCTCTCTCTCGCTCTCTCTCTCCCCCTCTTCCTCTCCCCTCCTCTCTCTCCTCTCTCGTTCGAATGCACTCAGCTCTTTGTCATTTAAATCAGACGCTTCCCGTTGTCGTGGTGCTCGGCATCAGACGAAGAGAGTTATTGATTTTTGGACACAAAATAATGTTATGATCTGAAGCAGGCTGTTCAAACGTCCCAAATATTTCACGAGTCCCGCCGAGAGGGAATACATTTAACGCCACGGTAACAAGCGCCAAACAAGGGCAAAATCAATGACTAAACTGATCTGAATGAGACAGGATTGAACCAGGATTAAACCGGGATTAAACCGGGATTAAACCGGGATTATGTCCGACATCACTGGATAATATACTGAGTCTCTTTATTTGTTTAAAGTGAAGATTCCTGTGGGAAAAGACCTTCCTTCTGTGTATGTATTTAACCGGACTCTGATCCTGGTCTAGGTCCAGATCTGGAGTCTAAGGATTAATGTGCATTTTACGTTTGAATGAAACAAGAACAAACCCAGAAAGACCCAACAGAGTTAGGCCATGTACACACGTAGGTGGGTATTTTTATAAACACATATCCACCACGCCCTTTGTTTAATAAAAAGTACTGCGTACACACATAATCGTTTTAAACCTGTATAATTGCGCTCTTGAGCGCGGTCATAAACATGCCAGACCAATAGTTGACGGTGTTTGCCTTAAAGTTAGACCCAATCTATCCAATGAGAGCAAAACATGAAGCGTGGTGCCAGATTTCGTGAGTTATTTGCATATCAGGTTATTTGGTGCAATATTGCCGACTGTAAAGCACACGTTCTGTGCGCCGCACTTGTACAATTAATGTCCACTGGCATAAACAAGGACGCATGTGTGACGTGTATTCAATAACTGTCGCAGATAGTGACGTTTGGGACCTTAAAACATGGATGTATTATATTAACACGCCGGTTACCCACGTCCACACGCAAACACAAAACCAGAGTTTTCTGAAATCTTCACTTTGGTCGGAGTTTTCCAAAAGCACTATTTTCGAGGACATAATCCTCCCGTTATGTGTGGACGACAGGTTCAAATTGTAGAAAAATATATGCGTTTTATCAGATACCCGGCTACGTGTGGACATGGCCTTAGTTTGACCTTTTTAGGGCAAAGAAACTAAATATATTTCTTTTGTTTACTTTGTAAGTCATGTTTAATTTGGGACATTTAAATCTGAAAAAATTACAATTTTGGTGACTTAACAAAAGCAAAAACAGAATTTTTCCTCTTTTTTCAGTTTGATCCGTCAAAATCTTGTTAAAGCCCCAGTATGGAACATTTTAAAACCAAAAAACCTTAAAAATGTTGCACTGTAAAATCTGCAAAACCTGTATCGTGATGCAAGCTTCAAATCATACGGCGCTTTACAATGAACAGAAAGTTCAGACGTTACCGTTCGACCAATTTAAGGCGCGAACACGACCCAAATGACCGGATTAGAAAGTACGCTCAAATATTGCCATGATCCGGACATTCAGCGTCTCTATCGCGAGTCGTAATCATCTCCGCACATGTGCAGCTCTATTACAGTTTAATGAAGCCCACGCAGACCCCGGCCCCTCGCCCCGGCCCCTCGCCCGGGCCTCTCGCTCGGGCCCCTCACGCCGTGATAAAGCGTCTCCTCAGCAGTAATCTAGTCTGCCTCGCCTCATGACCGATGGAGGGACAAGTGCGTATTAATTGGACTCTTTGGTTTTGTGTGTGCCGCGGCGGTCGATGCGGCCGGCCGTGATTTGTCTTGGTGGCGGCGCGCGCGGCGAGCGGCAGATAAAGCGCTCATCTGTCAACGCCTTTATTAATTACACCACCGATAATCATAATCATAGAAATAGTAATGGAGGAGCACAGGCTGTTACACACACACTCACACACACACACACACACACACACACACACACACACTGCACACACGCAACACACGCACCACACACACACCCACACAACACACGCACTACACACGCAAACACTGCACACACACACACACAACCCACACACACCACCAAAAAACACACGCACTACAACACGCAAAACACTGCACACCACACACACACACAACACCGCACTACACACACGCAAACACTGACCACACACACAAACACACCGCACACACACACAACACCTGCACACGACAACACACTCGCACAACACACACAACACACACACCGCAAACACTACACACACACACGCAAACACTGCACACACACAACACACGCACTACAACAGCTGCAAACACACACCACACTGCACAGAAACAACAACTCACGCACTACACACACCAAAACAGACTGCACACACACACGACACACACCACTGCACACACACATCAACAACACACACCACACACCACACTGCACACACGCAACACACGCACCACACACACACCCACCAACACACGCACTACACACGCAAACACAATGCACACACACACACACAACACACGCACATACACACACGCATAAACACTGCACCCACACACACAACAACACACGCAAACACTACACAACACACAAACACGGCACACACACACACACGCAAACACAGCACAACACACAAAACACACGCACTACACACACACACGCAAACACTGACAACACAACACACGCACTACACACACTGCAAACACACACACATGCACTGAAACACACACGCACTAAACACAACTCACAACTACACACACGAGAATACACATGCACACCAAACACACACTGCACACACACACAACACACACTACACACACAAACACACTGCACACACTGCACACACACTGCACACACGCACTACACACTACACTGCACACACATACACACACACACTGCACATTCAAACACACTGCACACACACGTACACACACACACATGCACACACACAGACAAACAAACACGCGCACACACACACACACAAACACGCGCACACAAACAAACGCACATACACACATATACACACAAACACAACACACAAGCACACAAACACACAAACACACACACACGCTGTTGGACGACTTTATGTGCGACGCGAGGGTCAAAATGTGCTGCACTTGATGGTTGGAATTGGATAAAGTAAATTCAGTTAATTAATTGCAACAATTAATCATCTAATCACGGTGAGTCGACTGTAAAAATAACCCGTATTTCCCCAATGGTCATGTTTGTCTGACTGAACTGCATGAAGGCCCCCTGTTTAAACCTGTGGCGATGATTACGAACAAGCATTTATTTCAGACAAATAAATATCTACTGTGATGTTTTTGTTTCCCAAACCATCATTATCATCATTATTATTTTTGAGATTATTATTTTTAATTTTTAATTTTAATTTTGTTACTATTACTATTATTACTATTCTAATTTATTTTTAAGGAGACATTGGCCTGAAGACATTAGACAGGGCAGTTTAGCATGAAATGGGGATGAGAGAAGGAAAGACATGCAGCAAATTGTCAAATTCGAACTCACAACGTTGCGGCCGGATGCACATAGAGCCTGGCCTGTGCTGCTGACCACATACTCAGTTACCAATCATATACACATGATTTTTACAGTTTATTTTGAATTAAGAATTTCTTTGATAATCCGATCAGACAAATCTTATTTTATTGCTTTTCATCAATAGAATACTTTATTCATAAATATTCTCTCTGAAGCTTCAGTCACAGATATACACCTTTATTTAGTTCAAATGTATTTAAAAAGTCTCAATGTTAAATATGTCGGCGTAATTCCTCATTCGTCCAGGAGTGTTCCATTGTAGAAAAAGATTCAGGTTTAGTCATCAGAATTCTGTTTTAGAATAACAAAACGTTTCGACTCTCATCCAAGAGTCATTCTCAATCTGTGAAACAAGTCTGAGAACTCAGGTTTATATCCTACTCTGTGAAAGCCCTGCCCACAGGGCGGGAACCCTGATAATGGGCCATCTAAACCAAATGGGATGGGCCTATTGTTCGCCTGACTTGTTCCCTGAACTTTTGGCTCCCTCACCTTGGAGTACAGGGAACAAGTCAGGGAACAATAGGCCTCATCCCATTTGGTTTCGATGGGGTACCCCGCCCTGTGGGCAGGGCTTTCACAGTAGCGGTAATAAATCTCTTTTGGTATCAGGGATATGATGGCCTCTTTCCAACTCTGAGGATCTGAGCTTTTTTTAAGCCCAGTTAAAAGTTGATGAAATCAAAGGAGTAAGTGTGTCTTTTAGAGCTTTGATACCAGAGTTTTTTCAGATCCTATTTTTTGATTTTGTTCTTCTGACATAATGGGCAAAATTGTGGGGTGTCCAGAAAGGTCCTTTTTTTTTTTTTTTTTGTCCTCCTCTCTAGCTCCTGAATAGTTTTATGTAGAAAGATTTTTGTTTCTTCAGGTCTTGTTTGGTTAAAATTACATTATTCTGTTTGAAAATGTTCTTTCAGCTTGTTGTTTTTTAAGTTTCCCAAGAGTAATTTAGAACATTTTGATCCACACTCATAATATCTTTGTTTGGTAAAGAGCATTTTCTTAACTATTTTCTTTGTAGCCAGATAACTAATTCACCTCTTATCTTTTTAGTTTCTTATAGAATTTGAGGATTCTTCTTCTTCTGACATGGTTTACCTCCAGCAGTTTGAGTTTTTTTTGCAGCTCATGTAGCTTTTTCACCCATTGTTTCTTTTTTTTTTATAGGCTATGGCTATAATTTGTCCTCTCAAGGCTGCTTTGGAAGCATCCAAGAGGATGGGCGGGGAAGTTTCCCCAGTATCATTTTCCTCCAGATAAGTCTCAATGTTGTTGGACATTTTTTCCTTAAACAAAGGGTCATTAAGCAGACTGGTATTGAACCTCCAAAGGATGTTTTTTCATTTTTCTTCCAAATCGACAGAAATGTAGACAGGAGCATGATCCCTTGGGTCTATTGTGCCTATATCTGCTTCAGTGATTTGAGATATGTCTTTATTGAAGATAAAGAAATAGCATGAGTTTTTATTGTTTAGCTCCTGAAGCACACGGCGTGTTCCGTGTTACTCTCACAGCAACTTGATCCTCATTTGGGGGTAAAAATGAGATTTTAAAGGCAAATGCTGACAGCATGCTGACCCGTCCATGTCCTACAAGGAAGTTAAAGTAATCTTTAGTATTGGTCCAGTCCTGGTCCAGACCTGGTCCAGTCCTGGTCCAGACCTGATCCAGACCTGTTCCAGACCTGGTCCAGTCCTCGTTCAGAACTGATCCAGACCTGGTCCAGTCCTCGTTCAGAACTGGTCCAGACCGTCTGTTCGAACGCTTTAAAACAACAGGAGCATTCTGGGAAGTGGGTCTTTGGGTCCGACTTCCTGTTTCGTTTGGTCGGACTTCCTGTTTGGTCTGTGCCTCAGAGTTATGCGTCGATAACGTTCGGACACTTTACGAACTGTGGACGCCGCGGCGACTGGAGAGTTTAACCGTTTACTCACTGTTACTTCACAATATTCCCAGGATATTTTGAGTATTTTCACCAGAAATGTGCTAAAAATGTAAATGTTGTTTGGTAAATACTTTTATAAATACTTATAAAACGTCTCTACCTCTACCTCCCACACACTCCACTCTGACCCCACACACTCCACTCTGACCCCACACGCTCCGCTCTGACCCCACACGCTCCGCTCTGACCCCACACGCTCCGCTCTGACCCACACCCCTGACACGCTCCGCTCTGACCCCACACGCTACACTCTGACCCCACACACTCCACTCTGACCCCACACGCTCCACCACTCTGACCCCACACGCTACACCCCCTCACTCGACCCACACCTCCGCTCTGACCCCACAGCTACACTCTGACCCCACACGCTCCGCTCTGACCCCACACACTCCACTCTGACCCCACACACTCCACTCTGACCCCACCGCACACGCTCCGCTCTTACCCCACACGCTACACTCTGACCCCACACACTCCACTCTGACCCCACACGCTCCACTCTGACCCCACACACTCCACTCTGACGCGACACACTCCACTCTCACCCCACATGCTCCGCTCTGACCCCACACCTACACTCTGACCCACATCTCGACCCACACCACTCACCTACCCCCACACGCTTCCACTCGACCCCATACGCTCCACTCTGACCCCACACATCTCCACTCTGACCCCACACACTCCACTCTGACCCACACACTCCACTCTGACCCAACACACTCCACTCTGACCCCACACACACTCCACTCTGACCCCACACACTCCACTCTGACCCCAACACACTCACTCTCACCCACATGCTCCGCTCTGACCCCACACGCTACACTCTGACCCCACACACTCCACTCTGACCCCACAACCCCACACACGCTGCACTCTGACCCCACACACTCCACTCTGACGCGACACACTCCACTCTCACCCCACATGCTCCGCTCTGACCCCACACGCTACACTCTGACCCCACACACTCCACTCTGACCCCACACACTCCACTCTCACCCAACATGCTCCGCTCTGACCCCACACGCTGCACTCTGACCCCACACACTCCACTCTGACCCACACACTCCACTCTCACCCCACATGCTCCGCTCTGACCCACACACTCTGCTCTGACACACTCCACTCTGACCCCACATACTCCACTCTGACCCCGACACACTCCACTCTGACACACTCCACTCTGACCCGACACATCTCCACTCTGACTCCAGACACTCCACTCTGACAACGACACACATCCACTCTGACACAAAACCCACCCTGACCCCCCACACACTCTCCCAACTCCACCCTGACCCCACACACTCACCCTGACCCCACACACTCCACTTCTTCGACCCCACACACTCCATTCTGACCCCTCTCACTCCACTCTGACCCCACACACTCCACCCCACACACTCCTCCACTCTGACCCCACACACTCCACTCTGACCCCACACACTCCACCCTGACCCCACACTCCACTGACCCCACCACTCCACTCTGACCCCACACACTCCACCCGACACACTCACAAAGCGTCTGTCCTTATCAGTTTGTGAGATAAAATGAGATTAAAACAGTTTCTGCCGTTGGTCTCACCACAATGTTTGCCACGTTTGTGAGAATCTCAAGAAACCCTCACGTAACATCAGTCACTCTGTCCTTCTGCACAGAATCCTTTAGACCTGGTTTAGACCTAGTTTAGACCTGGTTAAACCTGGTTAAACCCGGTTTAGATCTGGTTTAGATCTGGTTTAGTCCTGTTTCAGATCTCTTTAGCCCTGTCTTTGAGCCTGTTTCAGACTTGTTTCAGTCCTGTTTCGGACCTGTTTCAGACCTGTTTCAGAGCCTGTTTCAGACCTGTTTCAGACCTGCTTCAGAGCCTCTTTCAGACCTGTTTCAGAGGCTGTTTCAAAGCCTGTTTCAAAGCCTGTTTCAGAGCCTGTTTCAAAGCCTGTTTCAGAGCCTGTTTCAAAGCCTGCTTCAGAGCCTGTTTCAAAGCCTGCTTCAGAGCCTGTTTCAAAGCCTGTTTCAGAGCCTGTTTCTAAGCCTGTTTCTGAGCCTGTTTCCGTCCTGTTTCAGACCTGTTTCAGACCTGTTTCAGACCCTCTTTCGCCCTGTGGTTTCTTCATGTTCTTCACATTTCTGGCTGTTGTCTCTGGCTCTCCTCCAGGTTCCTCTCGCTTCAGTTAAAGTTGAAGTTCCTTCCGTGCGTCTGTGAGATCTGAGCTCTGATAATAAAGCCACATTACACTCCTTCAGTCAATTAACGTCTGCCCCATAATGCACCTCTGCTGAACGCGTTTGACCTAAAACCCCTCCGTCTGACCAGCTGAAACGAGGCTAAAAACAATAGCCGAACGAAACACATATTTTGTGTCTAGTATGAGAAGAGAAGCTGCTTATTCAACAGTCCAAAGCTCAAATCTCATGGTACAAAAAAAACCACCCAAAAATAAAATGTCCACGTCGTTAAAAATATTCATTTACTGAAGCGGATATAATCATTTATTACAGTGACAGGCCCAATCAGAAAAATCACAACGTTTCACACTTCCTGGATCACCACCTGAAGCAGATCATGCCGATAATCCTTAATCCTGATTATTTCTATCACAACACGACAATAAAACAATCGTGACCATTTTAGAAGCAAAAGTAAGTCATTAGAAGTCAGTCTGTCGTGGAGACGAGCGGAAGATGAACCACTGAAAATAAGGCTCGACTTTTGGGCCTTCATTTATAAAACTTCTGTGCGTCTGTGAGGGATTTTATCATAAAAAAATTGATATATTGTGTATTATTTTTGAGGATTGTTGTAAAAATACACATGATCTCTAATCTCTACTAAACTCACCCGACTGAACGTGTAAAATGATAAAGGTAATACTTAAATATGAAATGTAACTCCTAAAACATGTTTTATGGTGTTCACAATCTTAACAACAGTCTTTGTGATTTTTCTTTTGAGTGATGAAAATCATTTGAAATCGTTGAACCATAAAACCTGGTCTTGTTTCAGCTCTGATTTGGGTTCGGTTTGGCAGACGCAGTGTAACGTGTTCGTGTTCTCGCAGGCTGCGACATGTGCGCAGACAACAGAAACGGCGAATGTCCGATGCACGGGCCCCTGCACTCGCTGCGCCGCCTGGTGGGCACGAGCAGCACCGCGGCTCCTGTGGCTCTGCCCGACGTTCCCGACTGGCTCCGGGACCTGCCCAGAGAGGTAACGCAGATGCAGACGAAACAACACGCAGACGAAACAACATGCAGACAAAACCAGACACAGATAAAACAAGACGCAGATGCAGACGAAAAAAACAGGCAGACGAAAAAAACATGCAGACAAGACGCAGACAAAACCAGACGCAAGCGAAACAAGACGCAGATGAAAAAACACGCAGACGAAACAACACACAGACAAAATAAGACGCAGACAAAACAACACGCAGACAAAACAACATGCAGACAAAACAACATGCAGACAAAAACAAGACGCAGACGAAACAACACGCAGACGAAACAAGACGCAGACGAAACAAGACGCAGACGAAACAACACGCAGACAAACAAGACGCAGACGAAACAGACGCAAAACAAAACAGAAGAACAAGACGCAGACGAAAAAAACGCAGAGAAACAACACGCAAACAAAAAAGACGCGACAAAACAACACAGAGAAACAACACGCAGACAGACCAACAAACGAAACAAGACGCAGACAAAAACCAGACGCAAGCGAAACAAGACGCAGATGAAAAAACACGCAGACGAAACAACACACAGACAAAATAAGACGCAGACAAAACAACACGCAGACAAAACAACATGCAGACAAAACAACATGCAACAAAAAAACGCAGACGAAACAAAGCACGCAAAAAACGAAACAAGACGCAGACGAAACAAGACGCAGACGAACAGACGCAAGAAACAAACGCAGACGAAACAACACGCAGCAAACAGACGCAGACGAAACAAGAAGCAGGCAAAACAAGACGCAGAAGAACAAGACGCAGACGAAAAAACACGCAGACGAAACAACACGCAAACAAAAAAGACGCAGAACAAACAACACACACACAGACGAAACAACACGCAGACAGACCAACACGCAGACGAAACAAGATGCAGACAAAACAAGATGCAGACGAAACAAGACACAAATGCAAAAGAAAGAACACATAAACATAGTCTCTACAGTAATGTCTGCTGTATTCCAGGACTTCCTCTGTACCAGTCTTGTGTCCGTGATGTCTGTGCTGTATTCCAGGTCTTCCTCTGCACCAATCTTGTGTCAGTGACGTCTGTGCTGTATTACAGGTCTGCCTCTGCACCAGCACAGTTCCAGGTCTGGGTTATGGGATCTGCGCTGCCCAGAGGATCCCTCAAGGCACGTGGATTGGCCCGTTTCAGGGCGTCCCGCTGCTGCTCGACAAGATCCACAGCGGCGTGCTCAGGAACTCCAGGCATCTGTGGGAGGTGAGGTCACTCTGCTCCGGGTCGTGTCATGTTCGGTCACTGCGGTTGTTTACGATGCGTCGTGCCAGCCAACAATCACCTGATCGAGTTAGGAAAATGATATTACATTCATCTTATTTTAGAAAAAGGAATTATAAAAAGGAATAACTAAACAGCAATATTTGTTTGAGAATATCAAAGCGTTATAAATAAAAAGAAAATATGGGCCTAATAATATGCTATCGGCCCGAGCTTTAAGCGTGACATTGGTATCAGCCTTCCAGATTGGGGCATCCTTGTTATTTATTCAAATTCAAATTGCAGACTGCAATTTGTTTGGTTGTGCTTTTCTCTGATTGTTCTTGTTGTATTTTGCTGCATTTCTCTGGTTGTTCTCGTTGTATTTGGGTGCATTTCTCTGGTTCTTCACGTTGTATTTGGGTGCATTTCTCTGGTTCTTCACGTTGTATTTGGGTGCATTTCTCTGGTTCTTATCGTCGTATTCGTGTGCATTTCTCTGGTTCTTCTCGTTGTATTTGGGTGCATTTCTCTGGTTCTTCACGTTGTATTTGGCTCCATTTCTCGGGTTCTTCACGTTGTATTTGGGTGTCTTTCTCTGGTTCCTTATCGTTGTATTCGTGTGCATTTATCTGGTTCTTCTCGTTGTATTGCATGCATTTCTCTGGTCTTCTTCACGTATTCAGGTGCATTTCTCTGGTTCTTCATGTTGTATTTGGGTGGCATTTCTCTGGTTTTCTCGCTGTATTTCGGGTGCATTTGTCTGGTTCTTCTTGTATTCGGTGCATTTCTCTGGTTCTTCTCGTTGTTGTGCATTTTCTGGTTGCTAGTTGTATTCATTCATTTCTGTGTTTTCTCGTTGTATTCGCGTGCATTCTCTCTGGTTGTTCTAGTTGTATTCGGCTGCATTTCTCTGGTTGTTTCTAGTTTATTGTTATTTCGTGTGCTTCGTGTTTCTTCTTCGTTGTATTCGCTTGCATTTCTCTGTTCTTCCCGTTGTTATTCTTTTGCATTTCTGGTTCTTCTCGTTGTATTCGCGTGCATTTCTCTTCTCTATCGTTGTAGTTCGCTTGCATTTCTCTGGTTCTTCCCGTTGTTGTAGTTCTTCGTCGTTGCATTTCTCTGTTTCTTCTCGTTGTATTCGCGTGCATTTCTCTGGTTGTTCTAGTTTGTATTCGGCTGCATTTCTCTGGTTGTTCTAGTTGTATTCGTGTACATTTTCTCTGTTTCTTCTCGTTGTATTCGCGTGCATTTCTCTGGTTGTTCTAGTTGTATTCGTGTGCATTTCTATGGTTCTTCTCGTTGTATTCGCTTGCATTTCTCTGGTTCTTTCTCGTTGTATTCGTGTGCATTTCTCTGTTTCTTCTCGTTGTATTCGCGTGCATTTCTCTGGTTCTTCTCGTTGTATTCGTGTACATTTCTCTGTTTCTTCTCTCGTTGTATTCGCGTGCATTTCTCTTGTGTTGTTCTAGTTGTATTCGTGTGCATTTCTCTGGTTCTTCTCGTTGTATTCGTGTGCATTTCTCAGGTTCTTATCGTTGTATTCGCTTGCATTTTCTCTGGTTCTTCCCGTTGTATTCGTTTGCATTTCTCTGGTTCTTCTCGTTGTATTCGTGATGCATTTCTCTGTTTCTTCTCGTTGTATTCGCGTGCATTCTCTGGTTGTTCTAGTTTGTATTCGGGACTGCATTTACTCTGGTTGTTCATAGTTTGTATTCGTGTACATTTCTCTGTTTCTTCTCGTTCTGTATTCGCGTGCATTTCTCTAGTTTGTTCTAGTTGTATTCGTGTGCATTTCTCTGGTTCTTCTCGTTGTATTCGTGTGCATTTCTCAGGTTCTTATCGTTGTATTCGCTTGCATTTCTCTGGTTCTTCTTGTTGTATTCGTGTGCATTTCTCTGTTTCTTCTCGTTGTATTCGCGTGCATTTCTCTGGTTCTTCTCGTTGTATTTGGGTTTACTTCCCCGGCTCAGGAGCAGTTTGCCGTGTTCCCTCGCGCTCATCGATCGCGCTGGTATTTCCATACAGTGGCAGTCCAGTCGATG
Source organism: Chaenogobius annularis (assembly GCA_015082035.1). NCBI lineage: Eukaryota > Metazoa > Chordata > Actinopteri > Gobiiformes > Gobiidae > Chaenogobius > Chaenogobius annularis. Next base: position 45,598 of record BJKM01000581.1, on the reverse strand, counting down.
TGCGTTATAAACAGCTGCATTTGCATGAAGCCTCAGACTGATGACTCCCTTCGGACCGGCGCCGAAAGGTCGACGCCGCATCACTCCCAGCTGCCAAACGCGCATCACGTCCGCCGCTGATGAGGTCACGGGTCAGAGGTTGGGTGGGGGAGGGGCCTAGTGTGGCGCTCGACACCCGGAGGTCACGGTTTAGGTGTAAAACACAGAGCGAGAGTGACAGCCACTGAAAAAGACTTTATCAGGACTAAGTACAGATCCGGCCGCTGCATTCTCGGCTCTGGAGACAGAAGATGGATCATGTCACACAGATAGAAGATGTTTAATTAAAACGGCTCAAAACGAGCTGAACAAGACAGAAACGTGTCGTGCAGGTTTATTCACCTGAAGGACCAGCTCATCCCCCAAGTGTTAAAATATACATTCTCTCGTGTTAGTCCTGGTTTAAGTCTGGGTAAGCACTAGTTTAAACCGGGTTTGGTACCGGTTTAGACCTCATTTAAAGAATTTATGGTGCATTTTGTATTTTTGTTTCCATAAACATCTAGTTAAGCAGTAATTGTTTTACTATTATTGAAACAGACCCCAAAGTCTGGCCCTCTGGAAAGCCCTGCTGTAATGTAAACTGCCAATTTTTAGGACAATCCAATAAATAAATGACATAACATTATAACATAACATAACATAATATAGATATTGGTCCTAACAATGTTTGGATATTTTACCCTTTTAAACCCTGTTCCTTGTCACAAATAGCTGCAGTCGTGTTCATCGTCTTTCTCTTTGTTTGTTGTTGTTTTTGAATCCTGTTTACGAGCTCCTCTTCTCTGCTCCTTCACTGAGCCTCACAAAAACACATTTGTTTGAATTTCTTATTTCAGATTGTAATGTTCAAAGTGTAAAAGGCACAGATTTCGTGGAGACAATAGTTTAAATTCTGTATACAAATACGATTTACTCGACTCCTAAAGCGAAGTGTTTCTGTCGGATGTTGTTAGTGGGTCCATATCACTGTGTGTGTCGGGGTCAGAGGTCGCGTGGGAGGAGCCGCCGTCACAGTCAAGTCCAACATGAATTTAATGAATCAGTGACGGCTTCATCCTGATGTTTACAACCTCTGACGCTTGGGACCTGATCGATATTCAGCACAAACTCACCTGAGCTGCGTTCATGTGTTCACTTCTGATTGTTCATGTGTTCACTTCTAAACATTCATGTGTTCACTTCTAAATGTTCATGTGTTCACTTGCGAATGTTCACTTGTTCACTTCTAAACAATCATGTGTTCACTTCTGAACGTTCATGTGTTCAGGACTAAATGTTCACATGTTCACTTCTAAATGTTCATGGTTCACTTCTGAAGGTTCACGTGTTCACTTCTAAACAATCATGTGTTCAGCTCTAAACATCATGATGTTCACTGTGCGTGATGTCTCACGTTCAGATCATGATGCTTGCACTTGCTAAACTGTATTAAATCAAATGTGTTCACTTCTAAACAATCATGTGTTCCTTCTGAATGTTCACGTGTTCGCTTCTAAATTTCATGTGTTCACTTCTACACTAAATTTATTTGATCCTTATATCCTTTTTATACTTTTTTAACCTCTCCCCAGCGCCGACCTCTGCCCCTCGTCAGCCGACCCTTCTCCCCCCGTCCAGCCTAACGTCTTTCGCTCCTCAAGCCGACCATCTATCCCCCCCGTCAGCCGACCCTCTCCCCCCGTCAGCCGACCCTCTCCCCCCAGCAACTCTCGTTAGGCCTCCGTTACTTCAGCCGTGGTTAAACTCTTCCCGTCGACGCCTACCAAAACAGGAAGTGAAGTGTGTCCGGCGGCCAATCGGAGCGCGGCTGACATGTTGTCTATGGCGTGCGGCGAGGGCCGGCTTTAATGAAGGCGTTTGTGTTTAGTGCGGCGCATCGATCGCTCTCACACACACTTTATCTGTTGTGTTTTCACGTTTCTCTGCCGTTTAAAGATGTCGATAAGAACGTTTTCAATTAGAACGCGCTGGATTCAGGAGAACATCTGTCTTTGAGAGCATTTAACTACTGTTCATTTAGAGTTTAACTGAAGAAAGGCAACGTTTTGTGTCTCCTCCAGAGAAACAGAGACACGAGGAACCAACGCTTACGTCAGTGTTCCACAGTCACATTTTTAACAAACTAAAGGTGTAAATCTGTGACTGACGCTTCAAGAGAGAGAATATTTATGAAAATCAGAAATAGTTTATTCTTTTTTTAAATTTAGCTCTAATAATGTCACTGTCTTTGTTCTAAAAACTCTTTTTGGCTGTTTTAGAATCTGTTTAGTCCAGACAAACATTATGGTAATTAAGGCAAAGCGATAATGAAAATCTTTTTGGTGTTTCCTGTTGTGATATTCAGTTGAAATTATGTAATTAATTGAGGTTTAATGTGAACTGTTAAATTAATCACTAAAATGCATAAATATCACTTTTGCAACATCACTATTGAATTTTTCGCGATTTGTAGCATTTATGACTTTGAACGATAAACTCGATTTTCTATATCTAATTCTGATGTCACTCACCTCTAAATACGACTGTGGTTTTCACAGTCCTGGAGGTTTAGGCCGAGCGGTTTTGGAAACTGGAATCTATTCTTCTTCCAAACACTGTCATCATGATTCAGTTTGTATTTTGAGATTCTGTTCCACGTTCACATTTTTGCCTCGTCCAGGAGCTTTAGCAGTCTTTAATCTAATGCAAGACTTAAGACCATGATAAAATCATCATCATTTGAACTTTCAGATGAAGTTTAAATGAAAACAATGAAAACTGCTCATGAGATGTTATTATTTTGCCTGGAATGTTCGACAGTACAGCATTAAAGGTGTCTGTGGCGTCTATTAAAGCCCCACCGAGTACCTTTTTAGACTCTTTCATTCTTCTTTCTTTCTCCTCTCTCCCCCTCTTTCCTCTCTCCCTCTCTCTCCCTCTCTCCCCCTCCCTCTCTCTCCCTCACCTCTCTCCGCCCTCCCTCCTCTCTCCCTCCTGCAACTCTCGTCCTCTCACCCACTCTTCTCCCCTCCCTCTCTCTCCTCCCTCTTCCTCTCACCCCCTCTCTCCTCTCTCCCTCCTCCTCTCTTTGTGTTTCTTGCCCCCTCCTCCCTCTCGTTTCCACCACCGTGGCGACGTATTTGTCCGCTCCTTCTCTTCTCCTCCTCTCTCACCCCCTCTCTCCCCCCCCTTCTCTCCTCTCTCTCATCCCCTCTCTCTTCTCCTCCTCGCTTCCTCCCCCTCTCCTCTCTTTGTGCTCCTCTCTTCACCCTCTGGTTCCCACCGTGGCGACGTGATTTGCGCTCCGTCATCTTCCCTCCTCTTCTCACACCCTCTCCTCCTCTCTCTCCCTCTCTCCTCTCTCCCCCTCTCTCCTCCTCTCCCCCTCCTCTCTTGTGTGTTCTGCCTCTCTTCACCCTCTGGTTCCCACCGTGGCAGCGTGATTTCCGTCGCGTCTCTCTTCTCCTCTCTCTCTCCCCCTCTCTCCTCTCTCTCCCTCTCTCTCGCCCCTCTCTCTCTCCCCTCCTCTCGTTGTGTTCTGCCCCCTCCTTCACCCCTCTGGTTCCCACCGTGGCGACGTGATTAATCCGCTCCGTCTCTCTTCTCCTCTCTCTCTCCCCCTCTCTCCTCTCTCCCCCTCCTCCTCTCTCCCCTCTTTCCCCTCTCTTCCCCTCCTCTCTCTTGTGTTTTTGCCCTCCTTCACCCTCTGGTTCCCACCGTGCGGGCGTGTTTGTCCGCTCCGTCTCTCTTCGTCCTTCCTCCTCCCCCTCTCTCTCTCCTCTCTCCCCCTCTCTCCTCTCTCCCCCTCTCTTCCCCTCCTCTCTCTTGTGTTTTTGCCCTCTCTTCACCCTCTGGTTCCCACCGTCGCGGTGTGTTTGTCCGCTCCGTCTCTGTCGACACAAACCCCACGCCTCGCTGCAAAGCAAACACTCACTTTGGGCGCATTAGCTCACGTTTAATAAAAGACACGTCTCGTAAACAGAGCGCGGGTTCTGACGGACGAACGACCGCAGAGCGAGAACGCAGCGGCCTCCAAACGGACCAAAGAAAATAAGCTGCGAATGTTTTACACCAAAACCACGAGCGGGAGACGGATGGTGTTGATAATAGAGTCTGAGCTGGAGGTTCAGGAGAAGAAAACGACACTTGTTCAGTGTGAAAGAGTTCAACAAGATCTTTATTTGAGCTGTTTGATGACTCAAGACGGATTCTGACGTGTCCTGATGGCAAACCTAATAATAAAGGGATAATTACATCATTTATCAACTTGACTTACTTCATCTGACCCTCTGCTACTTAAAAACAGGATGAATATGAACTCTGGAAATATTGTTCCTTCTCTCATTTGTTGAAAGTTAAGTTGTTTTAGTTGTAATCATCCAGACCCACTCCGCTGTTTGATCCTTTATTTCAGGGAGACAGGAGCATCTGCACTGATCAGAGTAGGCTGTTCTAGAGGGTTCTAGATGATTCTAGATGTTTCTAGAGGTCTATAGCAGTGTCTCAGAGGGTTTTTAGATAGTTCTGTACGGCTATAGAGGTTTTTTTTTATTAGAGGGGTCTAAATGGCTATAGAGGGTTGTAGTGGGTTTTAGAGGGTTCTAGAGGGTTTTTAGATTCTTCTAGATGGTAACAGAAGGTTATAGAGGACTTTTTAACAGGCCGTAAACTGCACATTTTTGAGAAAGCTTCAGTTGTATCTTCTGGACACCGTTTTAGAAAAACAAAGATGCTTCGACCCCACCCACCAGGTGGAGCCTCCTGGTAATAGCCTGTCTATTTACAGTTTTGCTTGAAACTAATCTTCTTTGTTACCATAACAGTGCAATGGGCCATATAAATCCTATTGTTAGCTGTTGCTGCTCCTCGCGCCATGAATTAGCCGTATTATACAACAGCATTTTGAAGCCATTTGAAGCCATTTCACTTGAGCTCTGCCGATAGTTCAGAGATTTAGATTGTTTTCCACAAATGATGTAACAATGATTTAGTGCAAACTCCTGTTTTATACAAACTGGATCTGTTTGGTCACCTCAAGTGTTTGAACTTTAGATGCTGCTGAATGTTAACCCTTAAAACATGTTTGAAGAAAAATATAAACATTGAACATTTAAACGGTACATTTTACATTATTTGACTGAGGACATGTAAACCGCAAAATTCAGCAGTGTTTTTATTCAGAGTGTGAAATTTGCAGGGAAAATTTACGTCAGATTTTACAGTATGAATTTAGATTGTTGAATTTGACGACTTCTAGATCATTAAATAGTTTTTAAAAATGTATTTTATTTAGCAAACGAAATAAAAAATGTGATAAACTAAAATGTCCTCCACATTTGCGTTTGTTTATTTGGATGACCAACAATAATTATGAGTTGGAAGATTTCAACCTCTTACATAAACTGGACTTTTAATTTTTTTTGTTTTATAATTGTTTGTAATCAGTGGTGTTTTTGGCCTGACGTTGGTTTATCTCCACAGTGAGCTTTATTACTGTCACAAGATCAGTTTGTACGAGGTGATAAAGCTAAAGCCTGAGACAGATACGACTGAACAAACATGTTTCACGACTCAAAGATAAGATAATCTCCTGGAGGTTTGTTCACCTATTGGAGAACACTCCAATAGGTCACTTTTAGTTTTGTGTATGTGTCAATTTGTTTCAGTATCAATACTCGCTTGAACCAGTCGTTTCGATACTAGTTTTAGGATCAATTGTGTCGCGGTGTCGACACTTGAGGCACTCAGGGACAAACCACTGGTCGACTATAAAAGAATCATATTTTCATGATCAAAATCGTTATCTGGACTTAAAAGACTCTAAAGAGATGATTTACCACAAAGTATAAAACACTTTATTCATAAATATTCTCTTTCTAGAAGCTTCAATCACAGATTTACACCTTTATTTGGTTAAAAATGTGTTTAAAAAGTCTCAATGTTCAATAGAAATAATGGTTTGAGTCGAACTCTAAAGTAATGGTTTGTTGCAGCTCTAATGTTCTGCCGTTGTGTCCGTGGGCAAGACACTTCACGTAGCATCTATTTTTTTTACCCCACTCAGCCTAAACCCTCGTGTCTGTTATGGCTGTACATTCTTGTTAAGCTGTAAGATGACCAAATAAACCTCTACTCTCCTTACTTTACCATGTTGGATGTAAAAACAGGCCAATCCGCAGACTCATTCCTAGTTCCTTTCCTTGATAAAACGTCTCTCCATTTGGCGTCAACCTTTCCAAGATGGCGGCAGAACCAACACACTAAATCTCTCGTCGCTTTTACCGACGACGTCACTGAACGGCGGTGAGAAAATGCCTTCTTTCCATCGGGGATCGTTCGGTTTGAAAGCTTCCATCCATCACGCCGCGTTAGAAAAACCCTCTGGCGTTTTGTTTGCAGAAATGCGGAGAACGCGGCGTGAGAGCGAGCTGCGTAATGACCCGGTCAAAGCGCTGTCCGCCGCCGCCATCGCGTCAGAAGTGGCGCTGGAACAACACGAGTGAAGGGGAGATGTTTTGGTTCGGGGTTTGTGCGAGTCGTAAAAGGCCCGTGTTTGAATCCCCGCGTGAGCCGTCGGAGCCCGGTTCTAACCAAATATTTAGGCTGGAGGGTGGCTCGGCGGTGCAGCGGCTCTGATGTCCCACAGCGGGACACGGGCTTCAGATCTGATGAGCTCTGTGGGATGCTCTGCGGGACGCTCTGCGGGACGCTCTGTGGGTCGCTCTGCTCTGCGGGACGCTCCGCTCTGTGGGACGCTCCGCTCTGTGGGACGCTCTGCTCTGTGGGACATTACAAGCACCTCAGAGACGTGGAAAAGGAGCGAACACACTTAACACTCTGTCAAACACGATGGTTTAAACGACCTCAGTCTTTTATGTGGTTCAGCCGCTGTTCTACTGAACATTCAGACTTTTGTAAATCTGTGACTGAAGCTTCTGGACAGAGAAGATGTATGAATAAAGAGCATTAGCAATTATGAACTTTACTTCAGATTAAAATAGATGTGGGCCAGGCCATGAGTTTTAAAATCTAAATATTAGTATCGCCAGATATCGGTTATCGGTCCTGGTCTTGGTCCTGGCCCCAGTCCTGGTCCCAGTCTTGGATTTGGTCTTGCTCTTGGTCTTGGTCTTGGTCTTGGTCTTGGTCTTGGTCCTGGCCGCAGGTTCCAGTCCCTGTCCTGGTCTTGGTCCAGTCTTGGTTTTGGTATTTGTATTGGTCTTGGTCCTGGTTCCAGTCTTGGTCTTGGTCTTGGTCTTGGTCTTGGTATCTTGGTCTTGGTCTTCCAGTCTTGGTCTTGGTCTTGGTCCTGGTCCTGGTTTTGGTCTTGGTCTTGGTCTTGGTCCTTGGTCCTGGTTCCAGTCCCAGTCCAGTCCCAGTCCGGTCTGTTTGTCCCAATCTTGGTCTTGGTCCCCGTCCCAGTCCTGGCCTCAGTCTTGGTCTTGTTTCCTGGTCTTGGTCCTGGTTCCAGTCCAGTCCTGGTCTGGGTCCAGTCTTGTTTCTGGTCTTGGTCCCAGTCTTGTCTTGGTTTGGTCCCAGTCTTGTTTCTGGTCTTGGTCCCAGTCTTGGTCTTGGTTTGGTCCCAGTCTTGGTCCTGGTCTGGTCCTGGTCCTGGTCCTGGCTCCGGTCCTAGCCTTGGTCCCAGTCTTGGTCCAGTCCCAGTCTTGGTCCTGTTGTGTGAGAAAGCATGGCTCTTCTCGGCGCGGGCTTTGTAAATATTTGGGCTGTGATTAGAGTCCTGATTTAATGGCTGGTCTGGCCATAAATGGGTCCGGACAGGGCCTGGACTGGGCCTAGACTGGGCGTGAGCCTGGACTGGGCCTGGACTAGGCCTGGACTGGGTCTGGACTGGGTCTGTACTGGGCCTGGACTGGGTTCGGACTGTGTTTGGACTGGGTCCGTACTGGGTCCGTACTGGGTCTGGACTGGGTCTGGACTGGGTCTAGGTCTCGGTGCGAGCCTGGTCCAGTGGAGGTCCTGTTGGTTTTGGGTGGGACTCTGATGATGGCAGATCTTTACCACAGTCTTTATTGACCCGTTCTGAGCTGCCAGAGAACAATAAAGTTATTTTGTACACTTCAAACTTAGTGTAATACAAATAAGAACAGTATTTCAAATACCTAAAATACACAATAAATCACAAAAAATGTAAAACGATCTATTTCAAAAATAAAAATTCCAGATGATGAAATTCTAATTCTCTCAAAACTGTAAAAGTTTCAGAATGTTTTTTCAAACCAGATATTTGAAGCTTCACTTTTCACAGATGTTTCATGTGTCGCGTGTGAACGTGTGAACAGTTCAAATCTAAACTTTAGAGGTTCACACTTTTGTCTTACATAAGTTCTTTCATGAAATGAACAAAAGAGACCAATATTGAAATGTTTTACAAAAAGGACAGAAAAATCCAGAATGTGGCTTTAAACATGGATTTGTTACTTGAACGGTGTGAGTTTGTAAAGTGAGACACAGAAGCTCGTCTCAGAGGTTCTTCTTTGTGGTTTGTGGTTTCTGTTTAAATGTAGAGTTCTGTTTTAAGGTTTACATTTGCAGAAACTGAAACTGTTTATCCTTAAGATTTAATAATGATAATATATAGTATATATATTATATATTATACATATATATATAATGTGACAGAATATAATTAATACTGTCACTGTGTTTGTTCTAAAAGGTCTTCATGTGTTTTAGAGTCTGTTTAGTCCAGATTTAGATATAGTCCATATATTATTAAATTTGCCGATACATCGTTTTTCTGAGCGTCCAGGAGCTTTAACATCTGAGAGAGAACTTTAAACTAATCCATGCATTTCTGACCCTTTTGTTCTTGTACATCTTGTCTTTGTGAACATTCAAACTGTGATTTCGACTCATATTCATCAATATTCTCTCTCCAGAAGCTTCAGTCACAGATTTACACCTGTATTTGGTCAAGAATGTGTTTAAAAGCTTGAATGTTGAATAGAAATAGTTGGTTTGAGAGTGGAACTTGGCCTAATTATCATATATATTTGTTGTGCTCTCCTCTAAACGCCGGCCCTCGCCCTCGCCGCTCAGAGCGCCTCTTCTAAACCACCTTTAACAGGCTCTAAACTGCTTTTGTCGTCCTCTCGTTGCCGTTACATTGATTTTAATCGGATTTGCTGCGTTGGATCGTGTTTTAGTCCTCGCTGACCAGGGCCTAAATCAACCCGAACGTTTCCCCGATACTTTCCAGCAGTTTCCCGATGATCCGGGCCTGTTTTTCGACGTCCCGGGGCGGGTGATGTGGCGGGTGACGTGGTGCCGTCCGCCTCGGCCCCCGCGCTGAGTCCGATCAGATACGGACTCAGGCTCGGCGGCGATAAACTGCCGTGACGTGCCGCTGATGAAGACCGCCGAGATAACGCCGGAGCGGGTGCCGTCTTATTGATCCGGCGCGAGGTCGATCGATGCGCCCCCCCTCTCAGGACCACTTCTCAGGACGGGAGACGCGCGCCGGACACCTGGAGCCGGCGAGGAAAAGGGGAGGAGCGGACGGGGCGAGGGGGCGCGGATCGATGGGTCACGGGCGCCTCTCTGATGTCGAGCGCTCGGGCGGAAAATGAACGGGACGGAGCGGGTTGTCTGTTCGGATAAAGAGCAGCGCGAGCGACTAAATCTGGAGCGAAAAACAGGATCAAAGAAGACGAGAGAGGGTAAAAGACGAGCCAAAAGACGGGCCAAAAGACTGGGCCAAATAGATGGCCAAAAGACGGGCCAAAAGATGCAAAGACTGCAAAAGACTGGCTAAGACGGGCCAAAAGACTGGCAAAAGACTGGCCAAAAGACGGGCCAAAAGACTGGCCAAAAGACATGGCAAAAGACTAGCCAAAAGGACTGGTGTCCAAAGAGAGCTGGGCGCAAAAGAGGGCGGAAGCAAAAGACGGGCCAGATTACGAACTCGGGGCCAAAAGACGAGCCAAGACGACGGGCCAAAAGACGACCAAAAGACGGGCCAGATACGGGGACTCGGGTGGGCGCAAAGGAATCGAGCCAGAAGAGAAGGCGAGGGCGCGAAGGAAGAGAAGGACGAGCGGCGCGAGAGGGCAGAGAGCTGCGCGGAGATGGAGCGGGAGAGGGCTCGGGCCAAAAGACTGTGGGGCCGAGAGATGAGACGGCGGCGAAAAAGGGGCGGCCAGGAGAAGGAGCGGGGCAGATACGGACTCGGGCAAAAGACGAGCAAGGAGAGCGCGAGGGCGAGGAAAGACGAGCGCAAAAGACGGCCAAGATACGCGACTCGGGCCAATAAGACGGCCAAAAGACGGGCCAAAGACGGGCCAAAGACGCGGCTCAAAAGACAGGGCCAAAAGACGGGCCAAAAGACGGGCCAAAAAGACGAACCAAAGACGGGCCAGATACGCGGACTCGTGGCCAAAGACAGGGCCAAAAGACGGGCCAAAAGACGGGCCAAAAGACAAAGGGCCAAAAAGACGGGCCAGAACGGACTCGGCCAAAAGACAGGCCAAAAGACAGGCCAAAAGACGGGAGGGGGGTGGGGGCCAAAAGACGGGCCAGATACGGACCCAGGCCAAAAGGACGAGGCCAAAAGACGAGCAAAAGCACGGGTCCAGATACGGACTCGGGCCAAAAGACGAGCGCCAAAAGACGGGAGGACGGCTAGGCCAGAGATAGTACGGGCCAAAAGAGGGGGGCCAGAACGGACTAACCAAAAGACGGGCCAAAAGACTGGCCAGATACGGACTCGGGCCAAAAGACGGCCAAAAGACGAGCCAAAAGACGGGCCAGATACGGACTCGGGCCAAAAGACGCCAAAAACAGTGCCAAAAGGACAGGCCAAAAGACGGGCCAAAAGCGACCAAAAGACGGGCCCTATACGGACTCGGGCCAAAAGACGACCAAAAAGACGAGCCAAAAGACGAGCCAAAAAGACGAGCCAAAAGACGAGCCAAAAGACGAGCCAAGAAGAACGAAGCCAAAAGACGAGCCAAAAGACGGGCCAAAAGACAAGCCAAAAAGACGGGCCAAAAGACGGGCCAGATACGGACTCGGGGCCAAAAGACGAGACCAAAAGACCAAAAGACCAAAAAAGAGACGAGCCAAAAAGACAGCGAGTACAATTCAACAGTCGTGCAAAGTACAGAAAAGACACGGATAAGGATGAGAAAGCCAGTTTGGGATGGGCAATACTGATAAAAAAAAGAACAACTCTGCGTCAGAAATGTGCTAAATGTGTCTGGAAATCTCAAGTGTGGCACAAAACATGAAGATGCAGATGAAAACATCACTTTGTCAGGAGCGTTTCTGATCTAGTGTTTTTGGATTCAGTTCTTGTTCTCTGAAAGACGCCGCGCTCAGTGTTGACGTTCGAGGGTGTAACGGGCTTCTTTCTGTCCCGTGGTGCGACACGCCTTTGCAGGAAAACACTTTTACACAAACCAAGTCATTGCTACAGCAACGCTACGGAAAGCACTGGAACGAACTGACCAGTGCATTTATCTGTTTGTTTATCAGAGCCGCATCAGCCCCGCCCAGGGCCAGCGGAGCCTCCTGAGGTCCTTCAAAAACCATTTACTTTAAAACAAAATAAATAGCACTGCCGGTTTATTAAAGCAATACATGAATCATTAAAATGTTAAAAATCTTGAATTATTCAGTTTATTTGTATAGAACAATTCATTCAGTCACATGTCTGACTCGGTCCATGTTTCGTCCTGACTGGCACCAGCAGGAGGGTCCAATGTTTTGTCTCGGTCCATTGTTTTGTCCTGACTCTGGCACCAGCAGGAGGCCGGTCCATGTTTTGTCCTGACTCTGGCACCAGCAGGAGGCCGGTCCATGTTTTGTCCTGACTCTGGCACCAGCAGGAGGCAGGTCCATGTTTTGTCCTGACTCTGGACCAGCAGGAGGCAGGTCCATGTTTTGTCCTGACTCTGGCACCAGCAGGAGGCAGGGTCCTATGTTTCATCCTGACTCTGGCACCAGCAGGAGGCCGGTCCATGTTTTGTCCTCTGACTCTGGCACCAGCAGGAGGCGGTCCATGTTTTGTCCTGACTCTGGCACCAGCAGGAGGCAGGTCCATGTTTTGTCCTGACTCTGGCACCAGCAGGAGGCTGGTCTATGATTCATCCTGACTCTGGCACCAGCAGGAGGCCGGTCCATGTTTTGTCCTGACTCTGGCACCAGCAGGAGGCAGGTCCATGTTTCGTCCTGACTCTGGCACCAGCAGGAGGCCGGTCCATGTTTAGTCCTGACTCTGGCACCAGCAGGAGGCCGGTCCACACATCCACACACTGATCTGTTGGATGCAGTGACAGAGTGAATCCGTCAGTGAAACAGATCTGAGTATCGTCTGCATCATTGTGATAGGACACATCAACTGACCTAACGGCAGCATGTAGAGGTTGAATGTTCCGTTGGATGTCATTTGTCACCTTGACAACAGCAGTCTCAGTGCTGTGATGAGGTCTAAAACCTGACTGGAAAACATCAAATGAGTTGTTTATGAAGAGGAAGTCAGTGAGCTGTTGGTAAACAACCTTTTCAATGCCCCAAAATGACAGATTAGAGAAGGGCCGTCAGTGCACATGAACATTGTCCCGTTGGTTTTAAACGTGAGTCACGTTGAGTTGTTCCGTGTTTTATCCGTGTCCTGCAGCTCGAGCACACGTCTGATCACAGAGCTGTTCTAATGGAGCTGTGAGTAACAAGTTTATCTGTGTGTGGCACTAATGCAGCGTTTATCACAAACACCGGGCTTCAGACACAGACACCGGGGTCAGGGCGTTCTTCCTGGTTCAGAGACTCCAGCAAGGGTTCTCCAGGTTCAGAGACTCCAGCGTTCTCCCAGGTTCTCCAGGTTCAGAGACTCCAGCGAGGTTCTCCAGGTTCAGAGACTCCAGCGAGGTTCTCCAGTTCAGAGACTCCAGCGAGGTCTCCAGGTTCAGAGACCAGAGAGTTCTCCAGTTCAAGACTCCAGCGAGGTTCTCCAGGTTCAGAGACTCCAGCGTGTTTCAGAGGCAGGAGTTGTGAAACGTGACACAGTGATAAAACTGTGTTTGTGGAGATTTTTCCATCACTTATCAGCACACAGGCCTTTGGAAGGTTCTACAGTAGATGCTAATGACCATTTAAAATACTTTACTGAGTATTGGACAATATAGAACTATATTTTTTTATGAATTAACACAAACTCAAGTGCCCATCGATTGTTTTAGTCGACAGTAAACCGATTATGACTATTGAACACAGAGACTTTTAAACACATTTGAACCAAATAAAGGTGTCAATCTGTTACTGAAGCTTCTAGAATATTTATGAATAAAGTGTTTTATTGATGAGAATCAGAAGTCAGTTTATTCTTTTTTGACATTTAGATTGAATAATGTCACTGTCTTTGTTCTAAAAGCTTTTTTCATCTGTTTCAGAGTCCGTTTTCACCTTATTCCGGGAAGTGCCCTGAAATGTGTACATTTAGTGTTTTTGATGAAAAAACACTTGATCACAGGCCTTTTGCAATCCAAACAACGACCTGATTAATCGAAAGAATAATTGATGGATTAAACGATTAGCAAAACAATCGTTGAGGCTTTCATTATTTAGTCCGGTCCAGATTGTTTCAATAATCCATTTTCAGATCCGCCCACAAGCCTTCGACACCACATTATAAGTCTATTACGGGCCGTGTTTCTCGTGTTTCTTCAGTGTGTGGTCCGTGTGAAGCCCAAAGTGTCGCCTCACAGAGAAATGTCCCACTCTGAGAAGTGCTAGAGCCGTTTGTGTTTTCTGAAATGAACCAACGTGAACTGAAGCCCGGCTCATTTAGGCGCAGACGGATCTCGTAAACAGAACGCAGCTGCAGAGGCCAGCGCCACTTTGGAACAAAACACTGTCACGAGTAAAAGCCCTGTAGAGGCTCGAGGGGGAGGAGTTTCATTTTAAGGAGGCCGTGTCGGCCTGTGGGAGGAGTCTCGAGGCCGGAGTGTCAGCCCGGGGGGGAGGGGAGGAGTCGGCCCGGGGGGAGGAGTCTCGAGGACGGCGTGTCGGCCCGGGGGGAGGAGTCTCAAGGACGGCGTGTCGGCCCGGGGGGGAGGAGTCTTCGAGGACGCGTGTCGGTCCCCGTGGGGAGGAGTCTCGAGGCTGGAGTGTCGCCCCGAAGGGAGGAGTCTCGAGGACGGCGTGTCGGCCCAGGGCGTAGGGTCTCGAGGACGCGTGTCGGCCCGGGGGTAGGGGTCTCAAGGACGCCGTGTCGGACTGGGGGGGAGGAGTCTCGAGAACGGTGTGTCGGCCCGGGGGGAGGAGTCTTGAGGACGCCTTTTCAGCCCAATGGGGAGGAGTCTCGTGAACCCGTGTCGGCCCAAGGGGGGGAGTCTCCCCGAGGACGCCATGTCGGCCGGGGTGGGAGGAGACTCCTCAGCGGTCTATCATCAGACAGGCTTTGTGAGGAATGTACTTCATTTCAAAGCGTGTTTTTGGTGGCAGTGGTTAGCACACTTGCCTCACAGCAGCTCAGCTTTTTGTTTATTTGTTTTATCTGGTTTTGGATTTGCCTTAAAAAACACATGAACAAAGACATAATTCATAAAGAACAAAATTTATTAAACATAATTCCAGTTTAGTAACTACTTGACGTTTTGCTCGATCACATCCATCACGTGAAATGAAAAGCGTACTCATATTGTAGCGTGACGTTAGCGTGTGTTTGTGTCACGAGTCTCCGGAGGTTTTTCCCGTGTGAGAAAACGCTGACATGGAGCGAGCCGTGAGCTGCATTGATTGTTTGTGGAGCGTATGGACGGAAGTGGCTAGGGTCATGAACACGCTCCCGGGTCCATGACGCGCTCCCGGTGACGCTGCTACCCGGGTCCTGAACACGCTCCCGGTCCGAAACGCTCCTGGGTCCTGAACACACTCCTCCTGAACACGCTCCGGGTCCTGACGCTCCCGGGTCCTGAACACGCTCCCGGGCATGAACACGCTCCCGGGTCATGAACACACTCCCGGTCCTGAACACGCTCCCGGGTCCTGAACATGCTCCCGGGTCTGAACACGCTCCCGGGGAACACGCTCCCGGAACACGCTCCCGGGTCCTGAACACACGCTCCCGGGTCCTGAATACGCTACCGGGCCATGAACGCGCTCCCGGGTCATGAACGCGCTCCCGGGTCCTGAACACGCTCCCGGGTCCTGAACACGCTCCCGGGTCCTGAACACGCTCCCGGGCTCCCACTCCCGGGTCCTGAACACGCTCCGGGTCCTGAACACGCTCCCGGGTCATGAACACGCTCCCCGGTCATGAACACGCTCCCGGGTCCTCCTGAACATGCTCCCGGGTCCTGAAACACACTCCCGGGTCCTGAACACACGCTCCCGGGTCTGAAACGCTCCGGTCATGACACTCCCGGGTCCTGAACACGGGTCATGAACGTGCTCCCGGGTCCTGAACTCGCTCCCGGGTCCTGAAACACGCTCCCGGGCTCCCAGGTCCTGACACGCTCCCGGGTCCTGAACACGCTCCGGGTCTGAAACACGCTCCCGGGTCCTGAACACGCTCCCGGGTCATGAACACGCTCCCGGGTCCTGAACACGCTCCCAGGTCCTGAACATGCTCCCGGGTCCTGAACACACGCTCCCGGGTCATGAACACGCTCCCGGACTTCCGGGTCCTGAACACACGCTCCCCGGGTCCTAAACACGCTCCCGGGTCATGAACGCGCTCCCGGGTCTGACACGCTCCCGGGTTCTGAACGCGCTCCCGGGTCATGAACGCGCTCCCGGGTCATGAACGCGCTCCCGGGTCATGAACGCGCTCCTGGGTTCTGAACGCACTGCCGGCTCCCAAGTCCTGAGTGCGCTCCCGGGTCGTGAACGCGCGCCATTCTCCTCAATACTGTCAATGCATCAGGCAGCAGATTATTGATGGACAGGAGACGAGACAGACATCAGGCAAACAAGTGACTCAAGCAGACCAGGAAAGAAAAATGGAAATAATCCTGACTGAATAGTGGAACAATATAAGAAAACTAAACTGTTAATAAACCTTAAAGCGCCCCCTACAGGTTGGACGACTCATTGAACTGAAACGCAGTTCAGATAAATATATTAAGAATTTTTCAAAAAAAATTGAAAAATGTCAACCCAGAATAGCACATTCTTTAGGTTTATAATGTCACTTCCTGTTTGTAATTGATGACATCACAGGAGGAAATTACCCAGCAACCACGGGCCAAAACTCATCTAATGTCACAATTTTTTTCATATGACAACTACAAATATATGAGAGCAACTTTATTTGTTGAATTCATGTTTAGAGAGTCAATAAAGTTGTTTTCTTTGTGTAAATTTGCATAAATTTTGACTGGAATGAGTGTCACTTACTTTCATTTTCTACTAATTTTTCAACGTTTTCTCCACAAATACCTGCTTCGATCGGTGTAAAACTATCAATTATAATGTACGACAGGTATAAATAAACTGAATAAAGTCAGAATTTTGAACCTCGTAAAAACCTGTCAGGAGGCACTTTGAGAAACAGAAAACACCGACCGTCTTAAGAACAAACTTCATTAACTGAAATTACTGGCAGACCAAAGCTACAACTTTCAGAACGTTTTGAACCAAAGCTAACAAGGAGCACAACAGACTCAACCTGGGTTGTTCTGACCTTCACTGGTGCTGCGGCGCTCTGAAAAATGCCTTTGCCATAAACCTGTATCGTTTATTAACAATTGCGACAACCGTTTTAGAGGAATAAACTGGTTCTCACTGCAAAATGGAATAAAAATGACCAATTCAGCTTTTTCAGTTACTATATTACTATATTGATATCTTTGAACCGATACCCGATATCAGTTGTTCATAATATTCTCACATTGTATTAACTTTACAACAGCAGAAACACGGTGAAATAAACTACAAAAACATGGCTGTGGTTTTTAATTTTGTTTAATATATGTACATTTAAAAACAAGAAACAGAACCAGAGAGCTAGTTACATAATAATAATAATAATAATAATAATAATAATAATAATAATAATAATAATAATAATAGAACATATCTGTGTTTTCAAAATGGCTCATTCCAGTATCGAATCAATATCGGATCAGTATCGGAACGATATCGGAGCAGTATCGGATCAGTATTGGATAGGTTTTGGAACAGTATCGGATCTGTGTCGGAGCAGTATTCGGTGCGGTATCGGAGCAGTATCGGTAGATGAGTATCCATTCCAAGATCCATTACATTTTCGGGACATAGTAGATCTCGACCCTGTTGGTGGGCCGAATGTGACTCAATGGAGGCCCAAGTTTGGACCTCTCCATCTGCATTTATTTATTTCAGATCCTTGTTGCTAACTTTTCTTCCTGAGGTTCATGTAAAACAACCCTAGAACATCGAGTGTCGCTTCTGCCTGGACTGGGCCAGAGAGCTGAGAAAACAAATACCTTGAAAAGTACATTACTACATGAATTAAGTATATTATACATTCTTTAATAAGTACAGCTTGTTTTACTCTTGTATTTTTTACATTACAGTTGTTTTTACTGCCAAAAATGACCTTGAAAATCGCGTCTAGTTCCTGTGAGTGGCGTCCTGCATATTCTTCTGGACTCTGAGCGTCCTTTTCTTCCTTATCGTTGTTTAAATGTAAAAGCAGCTGAGTTTACGTTTGCACTGTCGTATCCAGAATGAACTGTTATTCCTCAATTAGTGTTTTCTTCAGCGCGACGGCTTTTAAGGAGCTGTAAATCTACTTTGTATAATGTTTCACACCAGCCGAGGGTCCGCGGGCCTCAGAACCACACAGAGCCACATGAAACGTCTAAAATCAACACGCACCACGTTTCTCCGACGTAAATCTTCCCTCGTTTTCCTTTGTTTTACAGCGGCTCATTTATTACAAGCACTTTCCTCTGGTGTTGTTTGAATGAACTGTTTGCCACAGGCTTAAAGCTCTCCACAGACTTGACTTTGCAAAGCTAAAATTATACTTTCAACTGCTCAACTTCAACTCCTTCTGCTCTTGTATTCTACATTTGTGTGTTCATTTTCACAATCTTTAACTGTAACTTGTTGTTTGAGCTTCAACTAACGATTATTTTAGTAATCAACAGTCAAACCATTATTTCTACTGAGCATTGAGACATTTTAAACACACTTTTTAACAAATAAAGGTGTAAATCTGTGACTGAAGCTTCAGAGAGAATATTTATGAACAAAGTGTTTAATTGATGAAAATCATCCCATTTTGATTCACAATGTCTGTCTCTGTTCTAAAAGGTCTTTATGTGTTTTAGAGTCTGTTTCGTCCAGACAAACATTAACATTCACATTATTTGTTATAGTCGACTCTTCATGATTATTTAGCTTTAAGTTTATTTATTTTCACTTTGTAGAAAAATTTGATTATACAACGGTACACAAAAGAGTGTGATGGATGGTCACCAGAAACACTCAAGGGGCTTCACATGTGGTGACCTCCGAAACAGCACAAGGAAACTGACATCACCAGATTCACCAGGATACACACCGTAAAAGAGACGTGCGCAAAAGTGTTTTTAATGAACTCTCAGTAAATGTGAGCAGTAAAACTAACACAAGCACTTAAATGCAGCTGCAACAACAATCATGAACATGTTAATGGTAATGTTTCTCTGGACCAAACAGACCAGAGGTTTCACTAGAGCTTTTTAAATTTGTTATTATATTTTGACTGCATGTGTACGTCTGGGGCTTTTTAAAGGCAAAAAGTCATATTTTTAAAGGGTTTGTTCATCTGTTTACTGTGGCAAACAGGACATGCACGTTGTTACTACAGCTTCTAATTATTTCCGAAAAATATCCTTCCCTAGTTCTACATAAAATGAGATTGTTCATGTACAACTTCTCTCTGTAAATCTCTTTTTGAACCTGAAGCTTTGACATGCCCCATTCTCGTTCGGCCCAGCGGCACTCCCTTTTCTGTGCCCTGACCGAATCATCATTTCCCCATAGCGCCTTGAACCATTTTAGCCTTCATAGGGGCAATGATGTCCAGAACATTCAAAGCACTAGATGTAATAGAGTTCAACAAGTCATTTACATTAGAACATGAAACATTTTCAAAGTTTATAATTTCCATAAACAGTTTTCCTGTGCTGTCATTTATGTGTCTCCTCCGAACAACTGCAGGACCAGCTGGTGGTTTGGGAAAAACAGACAGGTCAAAGAAAGACACAGAAATGATCAGACAGAGCAACATCGACCACATTGACGTTTGAAATATTTAACCCCCTTTGTAAGAAGATACAGAGTGTGCCCTCTGCTGTGGGTGGGGCCACTCACAGGCTGAGTAAGACCGAAAGTTTCAAGGACAGCATGAAGCTCTTGAGCGTTTCTGTCACAGATATTATCAACATGAACATTGAAATCACCTGTTATGACCAAACCATCAAAAGTCTGTGCATACGACTGAAAGCATCTCAGTAAAATCATCAATAAAACTTTTGCAGTGCTGAGGAGGCTTGTATAAAACAATGAAGAGAATGGATGGAGACTGTTTTAGCTCAATTTTAAAGGGTACATACTCAAATGATGAGAGTTTCAGTGAGACTGGGTGTTATCTTTGCACAGGGAATATAAATCAAATTTCACAGATTGGGCAGCCTGACTCGCATTTCCCTGTCTGTGTGATGCGACTACAGAAATAGCACTAGGGGATGCAGGCCCCGGGTTGGTTTGATTTTTATTATGACTGCAAGAGCACACAGACACGAGCACACAGACACATGCACAGACACATGCACAGACACATGCACAGACATGCACAGACACATGCACACACACCCCAGCACTTCCTCTGGGGAACTAGTGCTTAAGTCACGGTGTAAAGAGGGACAATATTCAGCTCTTTTATGCATCTGCAGTTGTGTATCTGCATATCTACGACATCGTTTTAACAGTGCTTTCCCATGTGTTTTTCTCAGATCTACGACGCGGAGGGAACACTACAGCACTTTATCGACGGGAACGACGAGTAAGTCCGAGTAAGTCGAGCTGGATGAGGTACATCCGCTGTGCGCGACACTGTGGGGAGCAGAACATGATGGTGGTACAGTACAGGTATGTGCGTGGGTATGCCAGGGCTCACTGCTTTTGACCCGTAATGACATTAGCTCTGCAGTACATGCTTTGAGCGTTTCCTTCAGAGACAGGGTGTTACTGCAGGTTTATGGAGTTCAAAGTTGAATGTGAGGAGCAAATACTGAACTATCATTTCGGCATCAGTTGTGTGATTAGATTTGAGATTGATGGTAAGTATTTCAGAGTCCGGAAACATTTGAGAAAAAAAGAAGAACCGTGTGCACTGCTAAACTAGACGATGTTTGCAGAGTGTAAACGTTGAGTGAGCTAAAATATCCATATGATGTAATAGTAAATCTGCTGATACAGAATCGATAATGTGGGCTGCTGTATCGATATATCACCATAATAAAAATAATGAAGTTTTGGTTTATTTTCCGACATTATTTTGTGGCAGCTATAATTCAGTCGCGTGTTTATTGTCAGTAAACTTGCGTTCACAGTTTTGAGGAGTAAAATGGGTGTTTTTCAATTCAGTGCAGAATATCGTGTGTAATAATTCAGTGATCACATGTTTGAGTCGTGTATCGTATCTTGATCGTGCTGGACACTGCCATTCCCTGTCCTAAAGTCTAAAAGACACAATAAGACCAGACTGCACTGGCTGTAAATGTCATGGGCTTATTAATGTCATGGATGTGTGTTTATAAAGCTGATCACTCTTTTACTTTTGGAGGGATTAATAAGCAGGTTCGATGGTTTCAGAGTGGAAATAACAAGTGAAATTTGAATTGTATTTGAGCTGTTATTATAGAAATTGGAAAATAGTCAAACCTGTTTCCCTTTTCACGCCAGCTTTGGAGCGCGAGCAGAGGATTTCATACCTGTGCCACAGTTTAAGAAAGTGAAAGTAAATAAGAGTGAGTGCGATGGGGGAAAGACCTGGAGAATAAACTTTAAAGCTCTTAAAAGTCCATTTTGCAGAATAGGTCTCCTTTAAGGGCAACTCAAATCATGATGGATGGGAATTTTTCGTTGTTAGGTAAGTTTACGGCTATTTTATTTTATTTATTTTATTTATTTTATTTATTTTATTTATTTTATTTATTTTATTTATTTTAAGTTAATTTCAAAAGGTGGTATTTTTGGTCGAAATAAATATATTTCTATTCTAAAAGTACATCATTTCTAATTTCTAATTCCCAAAAATTATCACAAAGATGATAAAAGGACGCACATGTTTTCACTGGCTTTAATGTTTACTTTAATATTTACACTTCATTGTCAAAAATGCACATAATCCTTGTGTAAGTCACATGTTCAGGCCTGTTTAGAGCGAGTGTTTGCATTTGTCATGGTCCATTAGCATTTAGCTCGTTATAATCATGTAAATACATTTACAAACAGTTAATCATAAGAACATAAAGTGCAGTATTGATTCTTTATTTATTTCTTCTGTCGACACATGTGTTTAAAGCTGGAGTTCCAGACAAAAAATAGAGTGTCTTGTAAAAGCATAATTTTGTTCCAGAATGAGACCCTCGTGTGCTTCTGACAGTAATTTAGTATTTTATTTCACATAAACCCAGAAGTAAGAGCCAAAAGCAGAGCTCTGAATGTGTTTATAATACGTGAACTTCTGGGTTTGTGGAAGTGAAGAACATTTAAATACATACTGCCTCCTTTTGCGAGTTGAAAATCAGCTGCTCCAGCTTTAAGTTTGTCAAATATCACAAGATTCTATAATCATTTACAATCTGCGTCCAACTTTGGTTTCCAGAAACAAGACAATGAACCTTACACACAAACACAAAAGTGCATTTTAGGCCTTCAGAAACTCAACACCAGAAAACTCAGAAAAAGCAAATATAAAAAACACAACTTCAGGTATGTTTTTAGGAGGCAACAGCAGTTATTTTGCAGAAATTAAAGTAGTACTTCTTTGTACTTCTTATGCAGTAGGTTGTACTAAAACACAAAAATATTGTGATACTAAATTAGGTGATACAGTATCAATAATAAAGTGTGTTTTGTTCTTAAAAAATAGCAGTATTTCACAGAACATCATGCAGTTATCACATGTACCGCATATCGACCCGTCTTTGTGACTCCAGCCCTATTGTGCAAATCATTACAGTCACTTCATTACGGTTTACTTTTTTATGACTAATTTCATAAATAGTGGAGCTTTGCGCTTAGACTGCGGCAGGGACGTGAACCTTCTTCGTGTTGCGGGACAAACACAAACTGCTCGTATTTCCAGTTGAATTCATTGTTATAAAATGGCGCAGGAGGAGTTGGACATCTCCGTGACTTTTTCCTGGATGAACTCATGAATCTCCTCTTCGTGCTGTTTCTTGAGCTCTGCCACTTCCTTGGAGAGAAACTCGGCGTCATAGCCCCTCTGCAACTGCTCCAGCTTCTCCATCTCCTCCTTCTGCTTCAGCTTCAACATTTGCAAATCTCTCCTGTGCGTCTTGTTCTTGTTTATCTGCTTGAGCACCAGCTCATCTGTGCTGTTTCGCCACTCTCTCAGCTTCTTCATCTCGTCTCTCTCCTTGGCGTACATCCTCTGGAAATCGTTCAACATCTCAGCTTGCTTCCGCGCCTCCTCTTGGTTCTGCTGTCGGATCTCCTCCAGCCGTCTCTGGTGGTTTTCCTGCATTTCCCTGAGCTGTTGCTCCTCCTTGTGTTGCTTCCTCTCGTCCTCGTGCTTCTTCTGGTCAAACCACTTCTTGGCTTGAGTGTATTCTCTCTCGAGCTGCATCAGTCTCGTGGTCTCCTCCTCTTGTTGCTTCTTCTCCTCGTCCATCCGTTTGGCCCACCACTCTTGTCTTTTCTGTTGCCATTCCTCCTGTTCTCGTTTCAAATCTTCCTTCTGTAACATCAAATGTTTTGAGACTGAATCTGATTTTGTGTTGATTTGTTTCTCCAGCTCTGCGTATCGACTTTTCCATTCTTGGATCTGCATTTCGTCTTGTTGTTTCTTTATCCTGTCTTCCTCTTTTCTCTGTTGTTCATACTTGAATAGGGTTTCCTGTTCCTTCTCTAATTTCCCCTGCTTTTCCTTAACTTGCTTGGCTCCTTGCATTATCTCTTCCTCAATTTTGGCTTTGAGGTCTAAAATTTTGCTTTTCGTAACTTCAAGCTTTTCCTCAATTTCTTGCTCTTGCTTCTTCATCACAGGTTCTTTTTCTTTAAGGATTTTCACGGTCTCCTTCTCGATGGCCTTTTCAGCCTCTTTGAAAATCTCCGAGCTGTAAAACCCTCCGCAGTTTTGCTTTACCATCTTTTCGATTTTCCCCAACAGCTCGTGAACTTGTTTGCGGTTGTGTTTTGCTTTGTTGTTCACAACGTGATAGCGGTTGCCGCACTCTTCGAGCAAAGCCCTGGCTTTGCTGTCGCTGTCTTTAAGGTAGGTGTCTAAGCTCATGTTTTCTAGATCGTCTCCTCTCGTGAAGACTACGATCATGTAATTTTCCGCTGTGTTTCCAAAGAACTCCTTGATTAATTTAACAGTATCATTCTCCTCTTTTGTAAACCGTCCGATTTGCAGCACCAGTAGAAACACGTGAGGTCCAGGTGCTAACAGGCTAACACATTGGACCAGCTCTGCTTTGATTTCAGCATTGGATAAAGTCGTGTCAAACAAACCTGGTGTGTCCACGATCACCACTGACCTGCCCTCAATCAGCCCCTCTGCTTTACTACAGATCTTGGTGACTGACGTCTGAGACATTTTAGATTCAAACTCAGTTCTGCCTAAAATGTTGTTGGCGGTAGCACTCTTTCCAGACCCAGTTTTACCGATCAGAACGATGCGTAATGAATCTTTCTTTACTGAATGCTGCTTTGTTTCAATTTTCACAGTTGGAACTTGACATATGTTCATAAATGTTTCTCTCCTTTTGACTTGAGGTCTTATCGTCATTTGCTTCGTGAAACCTTTTGATCCGTTCTGGCTGATATTCACCACCATTTTCATCACATCTGGCACTTGCTCTTGGTTGGTTATGTTGAATATGATGTAGCGGTTGTTGCAGCTCTCGCACAGCTCTTGCACGTCTTTGTTTCTTCTGATGAAGTTGGACACGGCCAAAGCCCCGGACTCTGAATCCACCGTGAACAGGATCATTTGGAAGGTGTTCATTTTGGAGGTGAACACTCTCCTGATGGCGTCCAGCTCCTGTTTGTCCTCAGGGTTGAGTGGACCCACAGGTTGGACCAACGCGAAGGCGTGGACGCCCTCTGGCTCGCACAGAGACAAGCTCTGCTGAGATTCGTGTGTAGCGGTGTCCTTATTCAGACTGAACAACGGTGGCAACTCGACGATGCACACACTTCGCCCTGAAACGTGTCCCTTATGTTCCATGCTCCTGGTCTGATTTGTCGTGCTAATCTTCTGTCCCAGAATGACACTTGCTGCTGTTGCTTTCCAGATTTTGTACAGGCCAAAGAGCACGATATTTAAAGGCGGTTCGGTGTGAAGTTCTTGGTAAATCGGTTCGTACTCTTTAGGACCGGCTTGATAAAGGTCTTGGTTGTCCATAACGATGTTCTCAAGGCACTCCATCAAATTTCTAAGAACCGATGCAGAAAGTTCAGCAAAGTTTAGTGTCGTGCATTTGCTACGGCAGTCCTGTTTGAGTTTATGAACCGTCGGGCTCCAACCGGCTTCGCTTTTGGTCACAATCATCATTGAACATTTGAACGTGTCGTCTCCGAAGCGCTTGAGGATGAACTTGAGTTTGTCTCGGTCAGTTCTGGTAAAGTCTGAAGGGTTGACGAGCAGCAGGAAGGCGTTTGGTTCAGGAGCGCACTCACAGCGCAGACGCTGGATCTCCTCTCTCACTGCGGTGTCGTTGGCGCTGAACAGGTCTGAGCTGTTGTAGACCTTCACCGACGCCTTCCTCCATTCTCCGCTGAAGACGCTGCTCTGTTTGGACAGTTTTCCATAAGGGACGCTCGACCTCGCCGTGAGGAATGTGCCCAGTTTAGCCTTTTCCTCCTGGTCCTTTCCGATCATCACAATTCTGAAGTCAGACACTGAAACACAGGTCAGAGAGTCAAGCAAAAATGCATCAATATCTTCCAGTCAGCTACATTTGAATACTTTTACTTTTTAACAATCAATAGACTCTTGTTGTCAAAGTAGGAAAACATCATCAAAATCTGGTTAAATCAGATGAGCCACAGTAACATCACGTGACACTTCTGAAGGTCTGACACATTAAACACAGGTCAGACCATAATCTTCTCTGTTGTTGAACCAAAACTACATATTTACATATTCTTTGTAGCTTTTTTAAGGAGGTAAATTCTGTCCTTTTGAAACCTGCCGTTCAAGAGTCAGCTGACCTTTGTTTTTAGGCTCAGACCGCTGCTAAAACGGCTGTTGTCTCCACTCAGAGAACCAGGGCTGGATTTAGTCTCAAACTTAATGTGGGACACTTCTCTTTTTCTCTTTCTTCAACATTAAAGGAACGACAGCTTTGTACAAACTACACAGAAAGACGTTTCCTTCTCCCATTGAATCCACTTCATCCACAGACTTCTCTGGGACATGTTCCTCCCACAGAGACATGAAGAGCAGGCCTTAAAGTGGCTCCTACACACACCAAACTGTACAAGAGTCTGACAGAACATTACAAGGTTCTGAGCCTCATTTATGACAGCTTTGACTAAAACAAATCAAGCAATATTTGTTGTAAGACTTAGTTTACTCAGAAACGTTTTGTATCTAATATGCCAACAAAATGAAGGACTCGTAAACCTGGCATTGTCCATTTTTCAGATTTAATTTAAATTCGATTCTTATATTCAGAGAGAATTCCCTAAATTGAAGATTGTTTCCTGTTCACCTGCACTGACTTTTTAAGCATTATTTATAACTCCATGAGTCATAAACATGTCAAAGTTGAATTAGTTTTATGAGTTTAATGAGCTCTGCGAAGGATGACTTTGAAACAGAGATGAAAGATGAAGGATACAGGAGCAAAAATGTACTTAGTAAAAGTATCACATAAGAATATACTTAAGACAGACTTTAGAGTAAAAAGTTGAATTAAATGAATTCCTCTATTTTTATTGTCTGTATTTTGTTGGCTTGAAATCCAAACCTTTGGGCAGAATGTGACCATAAATGTGCCAAAAAACCCCTCAAAGCACAAAAAAGGACTTTTTACTTTTCAGTCCTTTTCAAAAATGTAGTGGAGTAGAAAAAACAGATCTGCTCTTGGATGGAGTAAGAAAATGATCCACTGTGAAATATACTTAAAATAAAGTTCAGATGCCTAAAAAATACAGTTTTACTTTTGTACTTTTGTACAAATACTACAAATACTTATCGAGTGAAAGGCAGTGATACGAATCTAACATGAGCCAGAGTTTCATGTTGTGTTCATCAAACCGGTCGCTCACCGCTTGTATGTCTCTTAGTTGATATTTTATAACAGTTAAACTTTTCCTCCACTCAGAGTTGTATCTGTTTTTATCGTTCTTTAGGTTTCTCTGAGCCGTTGTGTTTGAGAACCTGTCGTTCGAACGAGACATTTACAGTCATTTTAGGGCTGCAACTAACGAGTATTCTAGTGATTATTAAAGAATGTGACATTTACTACATCTGAGTCCTGATGGAGGATGTGTGGAGACATTCTTCATTTAACCTGGCAATTATCATATATTCTTTTCAACCGGATCCAAATAAAAGGCTTTTTAAGGGACAACCTTTTGTGCCCAAAGTGCCCAAAATGTCTGACGTGCCTGAAATGCCAGATGTGCCTGAAGTGTCTGAAGTGTTTGAAGTGTTTGTAGTGGGGCAGAACCAGAAGTGGAGTCACTTTATGAGTCAGACTAGAATGAGGAAGCATCATGAGGAAGTCTATAATCATCTTTATCTTTTGTCTTAAACAGGTAAATGTTTATTTTAGTCACACTTTAACAAAATCAATTCACTTCCTGGGTTTGCTGTAATTTGAAGGTTGTTTAATCTGTTTCATTCTTGTCTTTTCTGATGAAAGTGTCTCTTGTTTCACTTCAACAGCAGAAGTCAGACAAATCTGACCCAATTGCGACCCAAATGTGACCCAAATGTGACCCAAATGTGACCCAAATGTGACCCAAATGTGACCCGTGTGTGTCCTGGGTCACGTTATGACAACAACAGATCCAGGATTCGTTTGATAGTGAAAATAATGCGCTTTCCTGCGAACAGCCTTGTCTAATCTTACAATAAATTCAAATCTGGTCTCACCTGCTGAGGCTTTGTCCATGGCTCCAGATCCAACATTTACACAAAGTGAAACTGTGAATTTGAAGGAAAAACAGACTTTTAGACAAATGTAGATCGTTTTTATAGTGTATTTTATGTATTCAGTATTTTCAGCTCAATCGCAACTCCACAGAAGTCAAACTACAGGTAAGTACTTTTTTATCATTACCTTTTAAATGGTAATAGTGAATAATGGTGAATTCATGAGTAGTAGTTAGTTTGAGCTAACAGGAGACGGATGGGCTCAGAATCTACAGAGATATGAACCATAAACCTGGTCAGAACTTCTGAATTTAAATCATTTACTAATTCAACACGACAGAACAGTGACCTGACCCTAACCCTTAACCCTAACCCTTAACCCTAACCCTTAACCCTAACCCTTAACCCTAACCCTTAACCCTAACCCTTAACCCCTAACCTAAGTACTTTACGGACGAGATCAGACGTTTGCTCACCAGTTTGTGTTGTGTCGCTGTCAGAGCCAGAGCTTCAGACAAACGTTCTTCTGCTCGTTCTTCTGCTCGTTCTTCTGCTCGTTCTTCTGCTTGTTCTTCTGCTCGTTCTTCTGCTTCTTCTTCTGCTCGTTCTTCTGCTCCTTCTTCTGCTCGTTCTCCCTCTGTCACTGCAGTGAAAAGACTCAGGATTTCCTGCTTGGCACCAAAACTCGCTCATCTGGTCTTAAAGTGACTCAGTGTGGATGTAAACTGAAAGTATTTTAAGGGATATTTTAAGTCTATAGTTCTCTGACTGAAAACATAAGATTATTCAGGAATATCCTTTAGCAGAATAAATAACAGGTCCATACAAATAAACGACTGTCAAATATTAAAGCAGTGGGTTGGGCCTAACTCCATGACAACGTTGACGAGATTAAGACAAATCCATTTAGTTCATATTTGATCATTTCATGTATTTTCAGTAAAAGCATTGGTTCCGTGGCAAACTTCATAATGATTCTTGTCTTCTTCGTCTGTCTGCCGTAACATAAACAACTCACATTTAGTACTTGAGTAAAAGACACAGGCGATAAGAATGTACTCAAGTAAAAGTGTCAGCATCCAAACCTGTAGCACATGTTTCCGAAACGTCATGTCTTTTGTGTGACGTGACAAAGAAGGAAGTTCAAACGCCCAAACGTGTCGGGAAACGGGCGCGGCACGGCGTGCTTTTATCAGAAGAGTTGAGTATTCATGACAGTCACAGCTCACGGCCTTCACGAACCCCAACAGAGCATTTCCACCTGTAAACTTTTTGACAGAATCCACTTTCGGTTTAGTCAAGAATGTTCTGGTAGGTTTTTTACTCTTACTGTAACCAGGTGGTTTGTGGTTCAGTGCTTATTTACTTATGTTTTGTATGCTTGCTTATTAGCTTCCACAGTAGTCTCTGGTCTTCTCCTTTTCAGAGCTGTTTACTTTCAGTCTTTGATGAAAACATGAATCAGTCATTCATTCTTTAATAATGAATACATGTTTTAAAGGTGTTTTAAGATTGAACATAAAACTCAGAAGAGAAACAGAAGACTACCAGAGAGCGACTTTTAAAATACAAATAGACATCAACTAAACAACTAAAGAAACACAATCATGGCACATTTAAATTAAAATAAAAGTCAAATTTCTAAAAGTAAAAAGTCTGAATGTCATTTTCTCCATTTGTCTGATGTCTGTCCCGATGTCGGTCCAGTCCTTGATCGTCGGTGAGGTTTGTGTCATGAACATGACGAGAGAACATGACGAGAGAGAAAAACGACAAACTAAAATCAAACCTGACATCTAAATAAACAAACGTCCCAGTTGGTCCAAAGTGAGTCAAATGTGATCTTCTCCTTCGTCCGTTTGCCGGTCAGAATATCTGTCCAGTCCTTATGTTGTCTTGTGTTTTTGTCGTTTGCTAATAAATCCTGTCTGATCATTGTGAATTCAGTTTGGGAGTATTTGTTCCATTCTTTTGGACATAATTGAGGTGTGTAATGAGTAACATTTTCGATGGCCTTTCATAATTACCTTTAACTGCAGGAGCTTTTGTAAAAGAGAATAATGCCTCCGCCTTCTCACTTTCCCCTGAATTATAGACAGTTATAAAAACATTGTTTGACTTTGAGTGCCAGTTTAAATGCCATATATTCTATTATTAGGATTATTAAAATAAACACATAAACAGAAGTTGAAATGCCACATTTAATTGTACCTTATTAAATATCTAATTAAGAATTCCCACCCAAACTGACATTGAAAAAACTAAAATAACATTGCAGCACCATTTCTGATTGACAAAATGGGGAAAGGCAGAACATTAGTGTCATTTTGATCTCATCTGAGGACAGGAAGAACAAATGGCCCATTCATAATATGCAATAAAACTAGGGCTGCCAAAGTTAACATGTTAATTTAAATCATCAAACACTGATGCGTTAATCATGAATTGCCACAAATGAATCACAGTCTGTTTTGTTTAGATTACGCAGTGAGACTTTACCTGAGCGACAGAGAAGCACAGCTGACATCACGCACTTTACAAGTCCATCAGTCCTGAATTAGAATATCACTCTGTGTTTGATGTTTACAAGGTTTAGTTATACTTTTATTCATCGCTTTTATTCAAGTCTGGACTTCAGATGATGGAGAGAACATGCAAACCAACTTACATCATAAACATTTAACTATAATATATGTTATTGCAGAAAGTATTCATACTTTAAATTTGTTACATGTATTTATTTGAGCATCAGTTCAAAAAACATTTTAAAAAATGTAAAAGTAAACATTTACATATTGTAAAAATGAGATCAAAATGATTCAAATTCACAAATTCAAAATGTATTTACATTGTTGTCAGCAAATGTACGACACTTTATTTTCAATTTATGGACACTCTTTTGTCATAAAATGATCAAAATGTCCAAAACTGAAACTTCCCAACAACAGAATGTAAAAGCAAATACCAACACAGTTTGATTATATCTTTCTCACTGCACGTATATTTGATCCATTTCACAACATTCGAAGTATTATAGAAAGAGATTTTTTAAATAAACAAGAAGTTTTGACTTTCATCCAAGAGTCATACTCAATCTGTGGATCGAGTCTGATAATAGTCTTTTCCTGTTTATCTATTTGTTTGCACTGTTTTAAGTTCCCCCTGAAACAAATCTACTTTGTTACCCTATATTAGTATTTCTTTTCTTTTAACTTAACATATCAAAACAAATATTTTACAATATTACCTGCTTCAGTTAAACATGTCATAAACAGCTTTCTGATGAGACATATACAAGTTTTAATACTTAATTCAACTATTGGGCCTTTCAAATACTCAGAATACATCAGAATGTTCAAGATTCCAGAACAAAGGCAAAATTAAGTCGATCATAATATGTTTTCAGTGACATCAGATCTCATTGCTAATTGTTCTTTGTTTGTTTTACAAAAAATGATCCAAATGTTCCAATATCCAGTGTAGAAATATCTGTTAGCTTTCCTTTATTACAAACGATAGCGTCACATTTGTCTGAGTGCTTTTACTGACACCACCACTGCCACATTCTGAGGTTAGACCCAGTTCCTCCCTCTTCACTTTGGCCCCCGGTCCTGAGTTTAGAGTATGACGCACGCATTGCTGTCCGCCGCGTTCTTCACACTCTGCTGTATCCAGTCGTGGACCTCGTCGTCGTGTTGTTTCCGTAGCTCCTCGACTCCTTGCATCAGAATGTCTGCGTCGTGAATGCTCTGCAGCCGCCCCAGCGCTCGGATCTCCTGCCGCTGCCTCTCTTTCATCACATTATAGTCCTTCAGATACGACTTGCTCCTCTTAAGCTGCCTCAACAGGAAATCGTCGTTTGCCCTCTGCTTTTCCTTCATCTGCATCAGTTGTTTTTCCAGTTTTTCCCTGTCGTCATGGACCTCTTTGGTGTATTTTGTCTGGAAATCATTGCTCTCTTCCGCTTGCTTCCTGGCTTCTTCAAAACTCTCCTGATTAATCAAATCCAAATGTTTCCGATAACGCTCCTCGACCACTCTAAACTCTTGCTCCTCTTGTTTGCGTCTGAGTTCGTCCTCGCGGATTTTGGTCTGGTAAAGTCTTTTCGCTTCCTCGTATTCACTTTCCAGCGTCACAAATCGCGCGTTCAGCTCCTGGAGCCCTTGCTCTTCCTCGGCTCTCGTCTTCAGAACGTCCCGGTGTTGGTCCCACGCCGTTTTCTCCTTTTGGATTTCCTCCAGGGCCAAACTCAAGCGCCGCAGCCGTCCGTAAGTTTGTCTGTCGTTTTCGCTCGGACTCAGCAATGACTTGTATCGTTCGTTCCACCTTTGCAGCTGCTTTTCCTCCTCCATTTTTAAAATCCGTTCCTCTTCCTCCCTCCTCTCTTCAAACTTCTTCCTCTTTTCCCTTTCTAAGGCTATCTTCCTCTGCTTTTCTCGGACCTGTGTGCCTCTTTGTAAGATTTCTTGGTCAATTCTGTCTTTTATTGCTGCAATTTTACTTTTTGTATATTTGACCACTTGTTTGTGCCTTTCCTCAATGGCACGTTTCTGCTTTTCTATTTCTGGTGCCCTCTGCTGGAGAATTCTTTCAGTCTCTTTTTCAATGGCTTTTTCAGCTTCTTGGAAAATCTCTGACGTGTAATATCCGCCGCCATTTTCAGCCACCATTGCGTCAATCTTGCCCAATAACACATGGACTTGTTTGCGATTCCCTGTGTCTGAGTTGTTAAAGACGTGATACCGATTCCCACATTTTTCAAGCATATCCAGAGTCTGGCCTCCCTTCAGGTAGTCTTCTATGGTTGTGTTTTTGAGATGGTCTCCTCTGGTGAAGAGAAGTATTGTGTATTTGTCCGACTTGTGACCAAAAAAGCTTTGAATAAGTTGCACAGTCTCTTTTTCCTCTCTTGTGAAACGCCCAATCTCCAGCACCAGTAGAAACACGTGAGGTCCAGGCGCTAGCAGGCTAACACATTTGACCAGCTCTTCTTTGACTTGAGCGTTGGATAAAGTCGTGTCAAACAAACCTGGTGTGTCCACGATCACCACTGACCTGCCCTCAATCTGCCCCTCTGCTTTACTACAGAGCTTTGTGACTGACGTCTGAGACAATTTAGATTCAAACGCAGTCCGACCCAAAATGGTGTTGGCCGTGGCGCTTTTTCCAGACCCAGTTTTACCGATCAGAACGATGCGTAATGTTTCTTTGTGTGGATTTGAACAAATGCTTGGTTTTTTATCATAAATCATCAAGGACTCTTGTCCAACTTCAGGTTCAGCCTCTGATTTTCTGTAACTTATTGATCCATTCTTGCTCATTTCCTCGACCATCCTGATCACATCGGGCACTTGCTCTTGGCTGGTGATGTTGAATATGACGTAGCGGTTGTTGCAGCTCTCGCACAGCTCTTGCACGTCTTTGTTTCTTCTGATGAAGTTGGACACAGCCAAAGCCCCGGACTCTGAATCCACCGTGAACAGGATCATTTGGAAGGCGTTCATTTTGGAGGTGAACACTCTCCTGATGGCGTCCAGCTCCTGTTTGTCCTCAGGGTGGAGTGGACCCACAGGTTGGACCAACGCGAAGGCGTGGACGCCCTCTGGCTCGCACAGAGACAGGCTCTGCTGAGATTCATGTCTGGCATCGGCATTCAGACTAGCCAAAGGTGGCAGCTCAACAATAGACATCTTCTGTCTGCCAACTCTACCGACATTCTTTACACACTTTGAAAACTTTGATGGGTTTCGTCTTCTCCCCAAAATAGCTTTAGAAGCTAATGCTTTCCATTCGCAAAACCCGCCGCATAGCACCAGGTTTAAGCCGACTGTTGGGTTATCGTAAATATGTTCTGGTCTCACTGTTATTTCCATCTCCTTTTCAAAGGTTTGATATTGACTTTGGTTATCGTCGATCATGTCTTGGAGTTTTTCCATTAAACTCCTCTGAACAAGACTGGAGAGATCGTCAAAGTCGAGGCTGAGCAGCCTTTGGCCACAGTCCTGTTTGAGGCCGTTGAAATGTGAGTTCAGGCCCATGTCACTTTTGGTCACGATCATCATTGAACATTTGAACGTGTCGTCTCCGAAGCACTTGAGTATGAACTTGAGTTTGTCTCGATCAGTTCTGGTGACGTCTGAAGGGTTGACGAGCAGCAGGAAGGCGTTTGGTTCAGGAGCGCACTCACAGCGCAGACGCTGGATCTCCTCTCTCACTGCGGTGTCGTTGGCGCTGAACAGGTCTGAGGTGTTGTAGACCTTCACCGACGCCTTCCTCCATTCTCCGCTGAAGACGCTGCTCTGTTTGGACAGTTTTCCATAAGGGACGCTCGACCTCGTCGTGAGGAATGTGCCCAGTTTAGCCTTTTCCTCCTGGTCCTTTCCGATCATCACAATTCTGAAGTCAGACACTGAAACACAGTTTTACAAAATGTTTCAGCAAATTCACAATGAATTTAAGTTTCATGTTTTTTGTACCACATATTATATTTTACTCAATAAAAAAACTACTGCTTCTTACGTCAACAAAATGTAGATGTAGTAGTGTTGCCAAATTGTACTAACTAAAGTTAACTAAAATTAAAGGAATTTGGAGAAACAACTCCCAATGTAAGAGTAAGAGAGAGAGTAAGAGTAAGAGTCTGGATGTAACATCTGACACAAAACACTAAATAAAGCACAAAATCTGGTATTAGGACGGACACAAAAAACTAATATCTGAAGGAGAAACACAAATGTTCAAATAGTTTCATATTGTCGACATAAAGCTTTTGTCAGTTGTAGATTTACTCACAGTGAGAAGAGAAACAACACTTTTGCTCAAGGAAAGGCTGGAACACGCAACAGGATTTTGAGTCTTAAAGGATGAATAAACGTGAGATAAAAAGTGCAGACCACAGACTTAAAGTGTTAGGTTTGTCTCTCGGTGTGTCGGTCACTCCGTTTGTTTACAACGGAGTGATCCAAACTCTGGTCGCGCCTCCCCGAACTCGAGGAGAAGCAAATTTGGGCCTAAATCTGGCTAAAATATCCTGTGTGTGTGTGTGTGTTCTGGGCTTCAGTGTAAAAGAGCTCCAGAAGTACAAGTTTATTCAAAGTTGCTCAAATGAATGTAACTCGAAACTACCCACCTCTAGCAAAATGTAAGAGTATAATTCATGAACAGGTTTGGTAAAGGGCGAAAATGACAAGTCACTGTTGCATAAGCATGTTCAAATTCCTCACCAAACGCCGCCTTCGCCATTGCGGTTCACCTGACGCTGTCGGAACGGGCCGGGCGTTCTGTGGAAAACAACACAGTCCGTACGTTTGACTTAAGGATAACGCACGTGCTGTCATTCACTTTTATTAGTAGCACGACGTTACTATTATGAAACCATTAAACATGTTCTTAAGTGCTGTAGAGGCAGGTTTTATTGATCGATTTATTAAATGAGAAGGCAATAAATGTACGAGAGCTTCAGAGACAAACAGCACACGACAGAAAATTCAAAGAATTAAATACTTTAGCTTCTAAAAACACATTAAGTTTAGATACAATACAATAATATACAAAACGATTTAGAACTTGAAAGAAGCACAATGTGTTTATAACATGTCGTTTTTCTTATTGATACATTTTTCATGGATTTAATTATAGGAGAAAATTTGGATAAAAAGAGACCGTAGATGGGCTCGGATTTGAGAAATGACTGTTTTATGAAT
This sequence comes from Chaenogobius annularis, assembly GCA_015082035.1. Classification (NCBI taxonomy): domain Eukaryota; kingdom Metazoa; phylum Chordata; class Actinopteri; order Gobiiformes; family Gobiidae; genus Chaenogobius; species Chaenogobius annularis. The sequence continues at coordinate 10,576 of BJKM01000581.1, read as the reverse complement.
GAAATGTTTGGCATGCAGAATAAGAAAGTTTACAGTCAATTCAAGCTGGGAGTTTTGGGAGTTTTTTTTTAGTTTTTAAGTTTGCCATCAATCCCTGGAGACGAGGCAGGTTCAGTGCTTTGACTAAATAAACCTGACAACACACAAGGAAAGAATACAAATCTAAAATTCAAATCTAAACACGACTCGCTGATAAAAGTATGAGCAAGACACTTTCACGTTCTGATTGTAACAGTTTCAGATCAAATCATCTAACCCTGTTTTTAAGTACTTCAAAGTCCAACTCAGAAACAACTAAAGGGGAAACTTTTACCATCAGTACTTCTTTATCAAGCAACGCATTTGTAATAATCAAAGAATAGTTCCATCAACCTGACGCAGTCTAAACATACAAACAGTGAAATCATCTTATTGGTCATTATCTTAGTTTCTTTATCTGTCTGTACAAATCTGAAGTACTCACAGATCACAGCGTCTTCCATTCACGGCTGTAAAGTTTGTGACAGAAAGTTTGAGCGCGTTTGAGAAGGAGGCTTCGCTCTGCCTGTCAACGCTGAGTCCATCAACAGGTATTTGAAAAAGTACTGAGGTATTTCCAGATTCCTTTTCCCAGCAGCGCTTTGGAACCGGCTCGACTGGTCACGACTCTTTATTTAATTTTTTTCATGTCATTTTATTTTATTTATACAGGGAAAAACAATGGGAAAATGTCTCTTTTTCATGGGTCCTGTTAAAACACAACACAAAATAAACAACAAACACAGGATACTAAAACACAAATAAAACATTCAGTAAAATTAACCAATACATAAAAACACATGTATACATACAATATGTGATCAAATGATATAAAACACATTTATACAAACGATATGAGATCAATTTAAATAAAACAAATGCGTCGGCACTGCGAGTAGTCCTTGAGCCCCTACATGTGGTGAACCTAAAGAGCGCCTACATGTGGTGAGGTGAACCTAAAGAGCGCCTACATGTGGTGAACCTAAAGAGCGCCTACATATTTGAAACTGAGAAGCAAAAATGTAAAACAAACAAAAATGTGAAACAAACTGAAAAACTAAAATTTTAAACAAACTGAAAAACAAAAATGTGAAATAAACTGAAAAAATATGTGAAACAAACTGAAAAACCAAAAATGTGGGGGAAAAACAAATAAAAATGTGAAACAAACTGAAAAACTAAAATGTGAAGCAAACTGAAAAACAAAATGTGGTGAACCTGCATTGGTTTCAGAGTGTTTCATAATGTTTGAAACTGAAAAACAAAAAGGTGAAACAAACTGAAAAAAAACTAAAATGTGAAACAAACGGAAAATCTAAAATGTGAAACAAACTGAAAAACAAAAATGTGAAACAAACTGAAAAACAAAAATGTGAAACAAACTGAAAAAAAAACTAAAATGTGAAACAAACGGAAAATCTAAAATGTGAAACAAACTGAAAAACAAAAATGAAACAAAATGAAAAACAAAATCTGAAAAAAATGAAAAAAATCTGAAAAAAAATGAAAATAACTAAAATGTGAAACAAACGGGAAATTTAAAATGTGAAACAATCTGAAAAACCAAAATGTGAAACAAAATGTGAAACAATCTGAAAAAAAAATGTGAAACAAAATGAAAAACAAAAATGTGAAACAAACTGAAAAACCAAAATGTGAAACAATCTGAAAAACAAAAATGTGAAACAAAATTAAAACAACAATGTGAAACAAACTGAAAAACCAAAATGTGAAAACAATCTGAAAAAACAAAATGTGAAACAAAATTAAAAACAAAAATGTGAAACAAACTGAAAAACAAAAATGTGAAACAAAATGAAAAAACAAAAATGTGAAACAAACTGAAAAGCAAAAATGTGAAACAAAATGAAAAACAAACATGTGAAACAAAAAAAACAAACAAAATGAAAAACAAACATGTGAAACAAAATGAAAAAAAAAAGAGAAACAATCTGAAAAACAAAAATGTTAAACAAAATGAAAAACAAAAATGTGAAACAAACTGAAAAAAAACTAAAATGTGAAACAAACGGAAAATCTAAAATGTGAAACAAACTGAAAAACAAAAATGTGAAACAAAATGAAAAACTAAAATCTGAAAAAAATGAAAATAACTAAAATGTGAAACAAACGGGAAATTTAAAATGTGAAACAATCTGAAAAACCAAAATGTGAAACAATCTGAAAAACAAAAATGTGAAACAAAAATGTGAAAAACAAAATGAAAAACAAAAATGTGAAACAAACTGAAAAACCAAAATGTGAAACAATCTGAAAAAACAAAAATGTGAAACAAAATTAAAAACAAAAATGTGAAACAAACTGAAAAACCAAAATGTGAAACAATCTGAAAAACAAAAATGTGAAACAAAATTAAAACAAAAATGTGAAACAAACTGAAAAACAAAAATGTGAAACAAAATTGAAAAACAAAATGTGAAACAAACTGAAAAGCAAAAATGTGAAACAAAATGAAAAACAAACATGTGAAACAAAATGAAAAACAAACATGTGAAACAAAATGAAAAAAAAAAAGAGAAACAATCTGAAAAACAAAAATGTTAAACAAAATGAAAAACAAAAATGTGAAACAAATTGAAACACAAACATGTGAAACAAAATGAAAAACAAAAATGTGAAACAAAATGAAAAAAAAGAGAAACAAACTGAAAAACAAAAATGTGAAACGAATTGAAAAAAAAAAGAGAAACAAACTAAAAAACTAAAAAGTGAAACAAACATAAAAACAAAAACGTGATTAACCTGTGCTGGCTTCAGAGCGTTTCATAATGTTTGAAACTGAAAAACAAAAATGTGCACATTCAGACGTTTTTGTTGTGGTTGTAAAAAAATATATTTTTCTAATTCAAGCATTTTATTCTGGTGAGGAGCCTTCAAGTCAGACCAGAAAGTTTACATTTGAAAAAGACTTGAAACTTGAAAAGGTGATTCAAACGGTTGGAAAAATAAACTTTTAGTTTGAAATGAAGTGGAAGAAGACAAACTTTATATAATTGTTTACGGTTCAAAAAGACCATAATGAACTTTCCACGCAATCTAGAAGAAACTGATCAAACTCAAATTACCCTTAAAAGATAATCATATTAGTCTTAAATAAACACATCAGATTCATGACACTGAACTATTAGATTAGACGATCATAACACAAAGTTTAACGCAATTTCCAGCAAACGAAAATATAATATGACATGAATTTGATTTTTCATTTATTCAACAAAAGGCATTAAAACACAGACATTGTTCATTGGATTTGTTCCAAAAAAAGAAATGCAGCTTTTTACAGCAACTGACATGTTTCTTCATACACATTTATGTTTTATTCTTAAGTATAAGTTTAAGCACTTTCCAGTACAGCTATAGTTAGTTTAGTTACAGAAGAGATACATAAGTATTTACAATTTTGTATTCACCACAAGTATTTTCTAGTTTTTCTATATAAATAAGTATAGTAAGTGTATATATTTTCTAAACACTTTTTCTTATTGAATGTATTTATTTACAGACAAAATTGTTTTTCAAAATCTTCACCAAACTTCACGCCAAAAAAGTGAAAAATAACAACAACAAAAAAAAAAAAATTCTATCTGATATCTAGAGAACAAATACTCCATTTGCTGTTCTTAGATAATATATTATTAAGTATATAAATATTGAATTGTGTTTTTAATTTTGAGTCACGTTTTTGTCACTTTTAGTTGGGTTTTTCTGAACATATTTTTTACAGATCCAAGCTACAGGGTTTGCCGTTTTTATGCAGAATAAAACAGGACATTTTGTTGTTTCTGGAGGAAATTATTGTACTTCAAGACCTGCAGCCTTTGCAGTTTGTTTATCACGATTTCGATTCGATTTCGATCAGTTGTGCAGCTCTAAACATGTAAACTCAATACGTGGAACAGTTCTTCTTCTTCTGCACAGAACCTGCTGCTCGGATCATCTGCGTGTTCTTAGAGCTCCAGCTGGACATGAGGACGGTCACAGAATAGTGCAGGCCTTGTTGTCGACGCCGCTGTCCACTCGGTCTCTGATCCAAACCTGAATCTCCTCCTCGTGTTGTTTCTTTAACCGCTCCTTCTGCAGCTCAAGCTCTCTCCCATCGTACTTTCTTTGGAGGTGTTTCATCTCCTGGCTTTGCCTCTTCTCCAGCCAGTTAAAGTTCTCTCTGTGCTTTTTATCTTGAGTTATGTACTTCAGCCTCACATTGTGGTTTAACCTGTCGTTGTCCCTCAGCTTGGCCAACTCCACGTCTCGTTTCCTCAGCTCCTCCATGAAGTCCGCCCCGTACTTCTGTTGAAACTCGTTCGACATCTCTGCTTGTCTCCTGGCCTCAGACTCGTATTCTCGTTTGATCCTCTCCAGCTCCTGTCGATGTTTCTCCAGCAGATTGTCCTCGTGTTGCCCCTGTTTTATCTCCTCCTCTCGACGTTTCTCCTCGTATTTTCGTCGCTCTTGTTCATACTTTTGTCGCTCCTCTTCGTATTCTCTCTGCCGTTTTTGTTCTTCTAAACGCCGGCGTTCTTCGTCCTCATGCCGTTTCTCCCACCACTCTCGTCTCTGTCTCTCCCATAACCCCATTTCCTTCCGCATTTCCTCCATCGCGACCGACATCATCATCATTTCAGGAAGAGCTGTGTTACTTTGATCTGATTCCATCTGTCTCAGTAGATTTTCCTGCTTTATTTCAAAACATTTTCTCTGCATTTCCTCCTCTAACTTCTTCATCTGCTCCTCCTGCTCTCGCTCCTCCTGCTCGCGCCGCCTCCTCTCTTGCTCCCATCTACATTTCTCTTCTGTTTCCTTGAACCTTTTGGACTTTGTCTGCATGAGTTTTTCCCCTAATATCTGTGTTTCTGATCTTTGCTCTTGCACCGTTCTAAGTTGCTGAAAAAGTTTAAGTTCAAGTTCTTTTTCTAGTCTCATAATCTCTTGCTCTTTTTCTTCTAGTATTTTCTCTGTCTCCTTCTTGATTGCGTTGTCTGCCTCTTTGAACATCTCTGACGTGTAGTAGCCCTCTTCATTTTCTCTCACCATTGTGTCGATCTTGTGGATCAGTTCTTTGACCTGTTCACGATTCTCTGGATCGTTGTTGTTAAAAACGTGATATCTTCCTCCACATTCCTTGATCACTCTCCTGACAAAGCTGTCTTCCCCGAGGTAACTCTCTATCGTGGTGTTTTTCAGCTCATCTCCTTTAGTGAGAAGAACCAGGATGAAGTTTTGAGTTTGTGTACCAAAGAAACTCTTTGATCAGATGAACAGTTTTCTTGCTCCTCGTTTGTGAAGCGTCCGATTTGCAGCACCATTAAAAAGGCATGAGGCCCAGGAGCTAACAGGCTAATGCAGTTCACCAGCTCCTGTTGGACCTGAGCGTTTGTTAAAGTTGTGTCGAACAAACCGGGCGTGTCCACTATTTCTATTGGCCGTCCTTCAACTGTTCCCTCTGCTTTTCTGCACAACCTGGTCACTGAATTTTGAGATATTATCGCTTTAAACTCGTCTCGTCCTAAAATGGTGTTTCCTGTGGCACTTTTGCCACTGCCGGTCTTTCCGACCATCACCACTCTCAGAGGTTCAGTTCGGTGAAAATCATAATGATCTGAACTTTTTGATTGGGCCAGAGGTTCAGTTTGACTTGTCTGTTTCTGAGGCATTATTTGGTATAATGGGTTTTGACATTGAATATTTCTCGATTTAATCACAGATAATCTTCGGGTTACCATGTTCACAGGAGGTTTGGGGAACTCGTCCTTTGTGAAGGATTTCCTTCTGCTCATGTCTCGCACCATTCTCAGCAGCTCTGGGACCTGTTTCTTGTCATTCATGTTAAGTATAAAATAACGTCCAGCACAACTGCGACATAGAGTTTGTATTTCTGTGTTGTATTGGACGTAGTTTTTTGACGGCTGCTGCTGCGGTTTCCGAGTCGACTGTGAACAGAATCAGGGTTAAAGCGTTAACGTGGGGTCCACAGGAGTTTTGTAGAGCTTCCAACTCCAGTTTGTCCTCGATGCTGCTGGGTCCAACCGGCAGAACCAGGGCAAAGGCGTGGACGCCCTCAGGGTGACAGGCCGAGACGGACTTATACGCCTCTTTCTTCGCATCATCTGTCGATTTTCCACATAAAGCGTTTAAGTTTACAAGAGAAACCAGATGATCACAAACCTGTCCTTGTTGTTTTTGTCTCAAAAACAGATGTTTTTGCGCTAAGATCGAGTTTGCTGCTAACGTTTTCAAATCTTCAGATTTTCCACAAAGTACAACATTCAAAGGTGGTCCTGCACCAGACTGTTGACCATTACAAATGTTACCCAGACTTGGAGATCTATTCCTCATCGGCTGACCCTTCTGGTCGTCTGTCAGAGCGTTGTTCTGTTCAAATGCTAATATACGCTGTCGTAGTTTGGGGTCCACATTGAGTGTGTATTTTGGCAGTGGCTCATTAAACCGTACATTCTGAGGTGACAAGTACATATGGTCCATCTCCTCATGTGGCGCTTTTACCTGAGGTTGCTGTGGGACCTGTCTCTTTGACTGTGCCTTGTATGCACCTTGTACATTGTCAGATCTTGACTGTGGAAACTGTTCAAACCCTTCCGTTCTGAGGCTCAGATATTGTCCATGGTTTTGGTTCACGACGTCTTCTGCTTTCAGCATGAACGCCTCAATTTCATGAACTGGACAGGTTTTAACATCCAAAACTATCCGGTGCTGGTGTTTATTGCACTTGTCTATGATTTCTTTCACAAACATATTTAAACTAGTGCTTTCCTTTGTAGTTACCACTATTGAAATACTGGAAGGGGTTTTTTGTCGAAAAAGCCTAAGGTGTATTGTAGTTTCTCACTGTCTAACTCAGTGAAGCTGCTTGGGTCGACTAAAAGCAGCAGAACGTTTGGGCCTGGAGGACAGCTGGCCACACACTGCTTAATTTCGTGTTTTATTTTGTCGATGGAAATCTTTCTCTCTGGTTTTGTAAATGGTGAATGCTCTGCGGTTCCACGAGCCTTGAACGCACTGAGTCAGTCGTGTCGTTGGAGAAGTCGCATCTGGTTTGGAGCCGTTTCGTCCGGAGATGAAGTTGGCCAAAGTTGTCATGTCTTCAAAACTTTTCCCGAACATCGCGATCCGGAGCTCGGAGGCTGAAGAAGCAAAATGAAAGATAAAAATTAGGACTCTACTTCGCTTGCACTGCAAAATGTCAAAAATACTAAACATTCTTCAGTACACTTTTCTTATGAAGCGTTGTCGTCGACGTTATGTTTGGTTTCCTTAAGCTTAAAATCGATTTATTTGTTTGAGAGCATCTTACTGGTGCATGTGTCAAAGTGAAATGTTATTGTTGTGTGGTTAGGACCAGGACCAGGCTTAAGAGCAGGATTAGGATCAGGGTTTGCACCCTGGGGAAATTCCTAACCTGACTTCTAGATAACGAACATTTTCCATACTTTTTTCAACAAATCTGACACTTAAAATGCCGTTGACCTTATATAGGGGTTGCTAGACCTGGAATGGACCTTCCAGATTTTGCTTCCAAATTCCAAAATCCTGTCTTCTTCCCAGTAGAGCCCATCTTCTATATGGGCTTCCAAAATCCTATTTGATATATATATTTATTAGGTTTTTGGCAACATAATATTCTGAATGTTTCATGGTGATGGAAGTGTACACTAGATATGCTGACCAAAGTTTGGGGCCAAACGGACAAACTTTTGTGCAAAGTTTAGCCCACAGCCAAGAGAGGTGGTTCAATATGATATATCGACCCTCCGTTACGTTCTGTCTGAATTTGCAGCAAATTGGACCAACTTGCGCAAACTTAACCCTAAGGCCAAGTGACTTGGATCAATGCCATCTACTGAACCACTTTAACGCCTTATGTCAATTTTGGGCTAATCTGACAACTTCCATCCATCTTCTTCCGCTTATCTGGGGCCGGGTCGCAGGGGCAGCAGTCTAAGCAGGGACTCCCAGACTCCCCCGATGGAGACACTTCCCCCAACTCTTCCGGGGGGATCCCGAGGTGTGCCAAGAGACATAGTCCTCTCCAGCGTGTCCTGTGTCTTCCCTGGGGCTTCTTCCCGGAGGGACATGCCCGAAACACCTCCCCAGGGAGGTGCCCATTAGGCATCCGGAACAGATGCCCGAGCCACCTCAACTGGCTTCTCGCAACATGGAGGAGCAGCAGCTCTACTCCGAGCGCAGGGAGCGCCCAGCCACCCTGCGGAGGAAACTCATTTCGACCGCTTGTATCCACAATCTTGTCCTTTCGGTCATTACCCAAAGCTCATGATCATAGGTGAGGGTCGGAACGCAGATTGACCGATAAATCGAGAGCTTTGTCTTTCGACTTCTTCACCACAACAGTCCGATGCAGCGACCGCATCACTGCAGACGCTGCACATATCCACCTGTCAATCTCACGTTCCATCCTTCTCTCACTCATGAAGAAGCCCGAGATACTTGAACTCCACTTAGGGCAAGGACTCCCTACCCACCCGGAGAGGGCGATCCACCTTTTTCCGGTTGAGAACCATGGCTTCTGATTTGGAGGTGGTGATTTTAATACCTGCTGCTTCACACTCGGCTGCAAACCGTCCCAGTCCATGTTGCAGGTCCGGATTCGATAGAGTCATAAGCACAATATCGTCTGCAAACAGCAGATATGAGATCATGTGGTCCCCAAACCGAACCCCCTCCAACCCCTGACTGCACCTAGAAATTCTGTCCATAAAAAACAATGAATAGAACCGGTGACAAAGGGCAGCCCTGAGGGGTCACACATGCACTGGGAACAGGTCTGGCAATGAACACAGCTCCTGCTCCGGTCATAAGGGGACCGGACTGCCCTGAGCAAAGGAACCCGGACGGCATACTCCCGGAGCAAAGGGCTCCGGACCCCATACTCCCAGAACAAAGGACCCTGGACCCAATACTCCCGGCTTGCCCCCCAAAGGACACCCTGAGGGACACAATCGAAGCCTTCTCCAGATCTACAAAGCACATGTGGACTGGTTGGGCAAACTCCAACGAACCCTCGAGCACCCGATGGAGAGTAAAGAGCTGGTCCAGTGTTTCACGGCCAGGACCAAAACCACTCGGCTCCTCTTGAATGGTTCGACTATCGGTCAGATTCTCCTCTCCAGTAACCTGGAATAGACCTTACTGGGGAGGCTGAGGAGTGTGATAACTCTGTAGTTGTAACACACCCTCCGGTCCCCCTTCTTGAACAGAGGGACCACCACCCCGGTCTGCCAGTCCAGAGGTACTGTCCCCGACCGCCACGTGATGTTGCAGAGATGTGTCAGCCAAGACAGTCCTACAACATCTAGAAACTTTAGGTACTCAGGTCGGATCTCATCCACCTCCGGAGCCCTGCCACCGAGGAGTTTGCCAACAAGTGACTTCGGATTGGGTGATAGATGAGTCAGCCTCCGAGTCCTCAGACTCTACTTCGTCTTCGGAAGATGTGACAGTGGGATTTCCTCAAAGTATTCCTTCTACCGTCCCACGACATCCCGAGTCGAGGTCAGCAGGTCTCCATTCGCACCATAAACAGTGTTGGTGAAGCACTGTCCCCCCCCCCTGCTGAGGTTCTGGACAGTTTGCTAAAATTTCTTTGGGGCCGACCGATAGTCCTCCTCCGTGCTCATCCCAAACTCCTCCCAGCCCCGAGTTTTTGCCTCTGCGACAGCGCAAGCTGTCAACTGCCCCAGGAGTCTCTCAAGCCAAAGAGGCCTAATAGGCCTCCTTCTTGAGCCTGATGGCATCCCTTACTTCCATTGTCCACCCCTGGGTTCGGGGGTTGCCTCCGCGACCAGCACCTGAGACCTTGAAACCACAGCACCGAGCAGCCGCATTGACAATGGAGGTCGAGAACATGGTCCACTCGGACTCAATGTCCCCAGTCTCCCCCGGGATCTGGGAGAAGCTCTCCTGGAGGTGTGAGTTGAAGACCTGCAGACAAGGAGCTCCGCAAGATGTTTCCAACAGACCCTCACAATGCGCTTGGGCCTGCCAAGTCTGTCCGGCTTCCTCCTCCGCCAGCGGATTCAACTCAACACTAGGTGGTGGTTGGTTGAGCAGATTACACGACAATAAAGTGGAACATTGATCTCCGGCCTAGGGTGTCCTGGTGCCACGTGCACTGATAGACACCCTTGTACTTGAACATGGTGTTTGTTATGGACAATCCATGGCTAGCACAGACATCCAATAACTGAACACCGCTTGGGTTTATATCCAGGAGGCCGTTCACGCCCACGCCAGCCCGCCGCCTCTTGCTGGGGGCAACACCAGAAAAGTGGAGCATCCAGCCCCTCTCGAGGAGATGGGTTCCAGAGCCCAAACTGGTGAGGCCGACTATATCTAATCGGTACCGCTCACTCCCGCACAAGCTCAGGCTCTTTCTCCCCCAGCAAGGTGACATTCCATGTCCCTAGAGTCAGTTTCTCTGTCCGGAGATCTGGTCGTCGAGGCCCCTGCCGTCAACTGCGTCCCAGATCTCTCTGCACCGGCTCAATGCGATCTACTGACGTCC